>CAAKHF010024071.1:116995-140190 GCA_901007745.1 Hippocampus kuda | reverse complement strand
CCCCCCCCCCCGCCATCCATTTTGTTTTCCATTCATCCGTCACCCCCCATATCTGTGCTCCTGCAGGACAGGCTTCCTGGGTCCCCGGGACAAACGTCCATATCTGATGCTGCGGGGCTTCCTGGGCTCCAACGCCATGATCCTGCTCTTCTACGCTGTGCAGCAGATGCCGCTGGCCGATGCCATCGTCATCATGTTCAGGTGAGATGAAACATTCCTATCTGGACGCGCTCGACTTGGGTACATGTACAAACACATTTTTTGTTGTTTTGCAACAGTAATCCAGTCTTCACCTCGCTGCTGGCCTGGATCTTCCTGAAGGAAAAATGTACAATGTGGGACTGCGTGTTCACCGTCTTCACCTTGACCGGGGTCATCCTCATCGCCCGGCCGCCGTTCCTCTTTGGGCAACATATCCAAGGCATTGAGGGAAACTACACAAACCACATCAAGGGGACCATCGCTGCTTTTGCGGGTGAGTTTTAACTGTTGACATAAACGCTCATGTCATGTGACGACAGACAGTATGACAGAATCTCTTAGCCAGTCAGTGGATACATTTTTGGTTTATTCTATTTTCAATGTTATTTTCATTTATTATTGCTGCATTTTTGGGGGTGCAGTTTTTACACCAGATGCCCTCCATGATGTTTACAATTGGGGATTGGTAGTTCCGATGTCAAATATTGGGCCAGTGTCGCAAATGTTAAATGTCTGGTTGGGGGGGGGGGAGTAATTGCAATTGAATTATTATGTTTCAAAAGCATTCAGCCCTGATCTGGATATTTGTATATTTTCCGTAGGAGCGATTGGGGCCGCATGCACCATGGTTGTCCTGCGCAAGATCGGGAAGAGCGTCCACTACTACCTCTCGGTGTGGTATTACGCCGTCATTGGCTTCATCGAGTGCGTCATCACCGTCAGCATCCTCGGGGAGTGGAAAATCCCCTCGTGCGGCCAAGACCGCTGGATGCTGATGCTGATCGCCGTGCTGGGCATCGCCGGCCAAAGCTTCCTGACCAAAGCCCTCCAGCTGGAGAAGGCCGGCCCCGTGGCCCTGACCAGGACGGTGGACGTGGTGCTGGCCTTCTTCTTCCAGTTCGTTTTCTTGGGCCGCGCGCCCAGCTGGTGGAGCCTCGGGGGGGCTCTGTGCATCGTGTTGAGCACCAGCGGCGTCGCCTTGCGCAAGTGGTACAGCAACTCACGCAAGAGCTGAAAGCAAGTAGTCTCACTCGCATTGCTATTTATTGTTTTCAGTTTCACTCGCTACTCTTCGTCTTGATTTCTTCTGTACCCTATTTGTCATCAAACCTCATTGAACCAAAAGCCTCCAAAGTCGAGTCTAACCACATAAAAATTCAAACCCAGTCCCGTTCAAAAAAACAAAAAAACCCACTTTGGGCTCATAACTGATGTGGTCTCGGTCTGTACGATATCGGAGAGTTTCGTACTTCGGTATCGGCGCTTGCCTAATTTCAACCAACCGTTCAGAAACGCTGCTCAGAGTAACACATTGGCTTGAACGTGAAAACAGAAATCCAGATGAAACGTCATTCAGAACATTGCCAAACTTTAAGAGGGCAACGGTTACGAGCCCGGATTGAATGTTTTTCAAAAGACAACGGTACAAGTCAAACCGTCACTGATTTGGATTGTGTTGAACTTCGGTGCTTGCGCGAGACCTCGTCACAGGAAGTTGTCATTTTCTTGACCTTTCGAATGAAGCCGAACGATCTGTACTGTTGCGCACTATAGTGAAGACCGCCACTGCTGCCTTGGGTCCTGTGGAGTGAAACGTGTATTTACACTTATTTATTTTCTCTGTTCTTGATGTGCAATGCAAAAAAAAAAAAAAAAAAGTGAAAATGTGAGTACCGCCACAGTGAAACTGTTTGATTAAAGACAGCCTAAGCTCGTCGAGCCTAAATGAAGTCACTAAAGCCAGCATTAGGACCATTCACACTGTGCCCCCCCCCCCCCAAAAATCGAATGGATGATCAAACATGTTTGAAAAGACTAGGATAGTATTACAACAAATGTGCACTCCCATTTTGTTTCAATCACTTCAATTCCGCGCAATCACCCCCAGCCTGACACCTCCCCAAAAAATTCCAAGCAAGTATGGACATTGTTGTAACATTTCTCGGTTTAAGTGAAGTAGGATTCTCAGGGATCGCTTTTCGTGAACTACTGCAAGAATTGATTTGCTTTCTCAAAAGATGATATGACTGACGATACAATGGAAGTCGATTCCGAAACGAAACCTGTGCCTTGACTCGGAGTAAAAGGCATTGGGACACTGAGCAAGCAAGGAGTCTCGTCCAAATATCGAATGATGTGTTCCGATACTTGCACTGAAGGGTTGTACAAACCCCCATTTGGAAGAATTGTTGTTGACTGAAATGCTGTGATCGCTCAACGCGCTAAAAGCGACAAGTGGTGCCTTGAGACAATGAGCTGACCACGTTTCATCTTTTGCCATTTAACTTTGTGCGTTAGCATTAAGCTAGCGGACTTGACTGGTATCTCAAGGCACCGCTTTGCTACTGCGAAAACGAGCATTGTTCGATGTCAAAGCAGAGTCTTCAGACCTATTCACGTGTCACTTGGATGACAGCTCCTGTACTGTACGCTTTTGTTCTCATCTCTTCAAGTTCAACTTGAGCGCGCTCGCGAACCCGACATGAATATTTCGACTTCCTCGTGAAACCTGGGCGTCACGCGACTTGAGCAAAGTCGACGTGACGACGTTTGATTTCGTGATACCCTTTTCAATCTTGATTCTAGCTCCTATTCACACCAAAATGATGCTGAAATGAAAGCATTAGTCTTCAACCCCACTAAAAATATTTTTGCTTTTCGCTTTCTCAAAAATCTGACCGATTTTTAAAGCCCTAGAGCAGGGGTGCCCAAACTTTTTTTGAGCGAAGATCTACTTTTCGATAACCAACCTGCTGCGATCGACCCTTTAGCGCGCTCGCACGCACGCCATGATGAGCAAGCGCCTGACGCTGAGGCATGCGGCGCACTTAGGCAGCCTGTTCACGATGGGAGCTAACGCGTACCGTTGTAAAATGCTACTCTCGGCCCTCCAGATTCCCATTCTTTGTCCGTCCCCTCTGTCAATTATAGAAAACAAACTCTGAATGAGAATAATGATAGCGATAAAAGGTATAGCGCACCAACTCTTGTCACAAGCTGCAACTGCAGACTGCTGAGTGCTAACAACTTCCGGTGACGCAGGCTCACGTCACCGTAGGTTAAAGATGACCTGCGTTCTTTTCTTTTTAAAGTACTTTTTGTGAAAGTGAGACTGATTGAATTATTAGGGTGCGGTGTGCATTGACACAAAAAAAAAATATGACTAACATGCACAGAGACACAAATGTTTGTTTATTTTTTCCCCTCGACACCCCTCAGATCAACTTGAGACCAGTCCTTGATCTACTGGTCGATCGCGATCGACGGAATGGGCACCCCTGCCCTAGAGATTATCCATTATCTACTCGCTTGCTTGATTTATGATTGTTATTTTGGAGTCATTCTGCCGACCTGATTGCACATTGTTTCCGATGATAGGTATATGAAGAAATTTGGTTCAATCTTAAATTAGAGCTCTACTGCTGTTGCTTCTGTTTGTCATCATTTCTGTCATGCCATTGTGTACATTTCTGCATACAGATGAATTTGATTTCCTCGTTCAATTATACCTGATGTGAATGTGACTGGTTTAGTTGTTTTACAGACTCTTGTTTAAAAAAAAAAAAAAGAAAACCAAACTGTTCCCCAGCACTGAAGCCAAATAAACCACTGAGTCAGGTGAGAGGATAATGCCCCGCTGGGATGTATTGTTGTCATTGTGTGCGTGCATGTGCACAAAGGCTTCTTTGTTTATCTCCCTCCCGTCCCTGTAAACAGCGCCCCTTTTTTTGTGGGGCTGCTGCATAAGACATTGATGCAGGGTTGCACAACATCGTGGACACATTCTCTTTCCTGAATCGAGAGCACTATTCAACGTTCATCTTTAGGGCAGTTGAAGTGGAATACATGCACCTCAAGTGACGGTCTGGGGCATTTAATAAGTTTGCTTACAAATGGGTGTTTGGGGGGGGGGGCTATAGATACAGTGGGCCCTCGACTTACGAAATTAATTGGTTCTGGTAGAAATTTCTTACCTAGGAAAATTTTATAAGTAGAGACGCGTTTTCCATGTAAATGCCCTCATTGGTTACAAGCACCCCCACCCCAAATTCAGATAAAAATGTTTTTCCTAAAGCAAAAGTGCATCAAAGTATGTAACCAATACATGTTACAATTCGATCATTGCAAAATAAATGAGTTGTGCATCATGTTAAAAAGAAAGAATAAAAATGGCCATTTAATTTGAACTGGGTCTTTGTCGTTTTTTTTGCCCTCTTTTGCTCATGTTCTCTCACATAAGTTTTTTTTTGTGTGTGGCGTTTTGTGAAGAACTGATCCAAGGACGTTTGCTTTTGTCGGCTTTGAACAATCCTTCGAAAACGTCCAAGGCAAACATCAGCATCGTGAACCATCGCCAGACTGGTGAACACTTTCTGGGTGAGCCACATTGACGTCAAGATATGGGAGCACCTAATAGCCTCATGGGCTAATGAGGACGCTGCATAGACGCAGAGCAATCAGATTTATTTATCTCATACGGTACAAGCTCCTCTTAGCCAATGGGATGTCAGGATGATGAGCCAATGGCAGAGCAGCTAGAAATATGTTGCATTCAGGAAACTCGGAGCTGCGAGCATCTACCCTCACTTTATTTTTACCTCTCGTATCTTGACATTTCTTTCGAAACAAGAGGAAATCTTTTCCTGTTGAGGCGTTACGTCATTTGAAAATTACGTATGAAGAGATGTTCCTAAGTAGAAGTACCACTGTACAATATTTGGAAATGAGGTGAAGCGGTCCTGAGGCTTGACTGTAATTCACCAGTTCTGACACTAGAGAGAGCAATGTACCAATCTGTGCGAACCAATCTCAGCAGCGTCGTCACCTGCCCGGCTCGTAATACAAATCGTTTAAATTCATTTACAAATGATGCAAACGCATCTTTACACTTAGTCACTGGCCAGCTTAATGAAATATACCCAACAAATTTCTATCATGCTTGATCGGGTCATTGATTGACGGACGTGCTAATTCTTTCTGCCATGTTCGAAACAATGTCAATTCGCAGTGGTAGAACTACAGTGCATCAAAGGCCTAATTTTCTGGAACATTTTGTTTTTTTACAGTCATTAAAGTCTAAGTTCATTTTGGGGGGAAACATGGGGAGAAAAAAATACCTGCCTTTTTAGCCGCCCCCCCCCCCCCCGGCAAAAAAAAAAAAAGTGGCGGAATCCCAAAGAGTTATGCACACATTCCTTGGGGGAGAGGGATGTCAGGATTGTTTGTTCTTTTTTTTCCGGGGGGGGGGGATTACACATTTCTGCAGGATGGCATCATGCTTCACATGAGTGCGCAGGGGAGGGAAAATGAAGTTGAAATAGGCGCCTTTGCAGGCCGTCAGGTTGAAAGGACTTTTGTGTGTGTGTGGGCAGTCAGTTCAAAAGAAGAAGAATAAATGGAGTCCTACATACAAACATGCTGTAGACTGGATGCAGTAGGAACGATAAAGCAAAAAGGTCAGCGGTGCAATTGCCACCTAATGTATAGGACAGCATAAAATGGACATCTGGCATTGGAGAGTTGGTAAATTGCATTTGCCAGACATTCCAAACGGGTGACACACTCGCGTGCGCTCGCTCACGTTTAGACACAAACCAGACTCGCTTATTGTCTTCCCGTCCACAGTTCAGCAACGACAGAAAGGCTGCATTCACGTACAGTCGGATGTTTGACGACGCGCAAAATCACTCCATGGAAAGCATTTGATTCGATTTCGATTTGGCAAAGTGTTTTCCTCAACACCGTTTGTCATGAAGACAATAAAAAGGTCAGCCAATGATGTCAAACGAAATAAACGAGCTTTTATTCATACCCACCGCCCACCAGATTACGGTGTGAGATCAAGCATTTGAAAGGATTTGGAATCCAACGTAAGAAATAAATACAAATAGAAAGCTGAAAGTTCATCAGATGCTGTACATAATATGAACGGCAGAACCACCATCTTATGATGTAAAATGAAATGGGCTATTGTAAATGACCTAATGGCGGAATGCAGTATTAGAAATGTGCATTTAACGTGAGAGAGGCCAGACTGAGATGGTTTGGACATGTACAGAGGAGGGACAGTGGATACATTGGTTGGGGAACGTTAGAGATGGAGCTACCAGGAAGGAGACGGAGAGGAAGGCCAAAGAGGAGATTCATGGTTGCCGTGAGGGAAGACATGCAGGTGGTTGGAGTCAGAGTAGAGGATGCAGAGAACGGGGAAAGATGGAAATGAATGATTCGCTGTGGCAACCCCTGAAAAGGGACAAGCCCAAAGGAGAAGAAGAAGAAGAAGAAGAAGAAGAAGAAGAAGAAGAAGAAGAAGAAGAATTAGAAATGTGCATTTGAACCCAAAACAATTGCAAAAATGACAAAGTGGCAAAAATACAGAAAGATACAAAACGGCGAGCAAACGGGGGTCCTAGTCTGTCCGTGCACGTACGTTGAGTACATATTACTGTACAGTACTTATGAAGGTGTTTAGGGACCGCAAAATAGGACCCAAAAACGCTTTGATCTTCAAATAATCGAACTAAATATACAAATTATAGCATCATGACAACATTCGGCGTCTCGTCAAAGTATAGAATAGAAACAAAAAAAAAAACAACAACAGCAACAAAATTACGCAGTCCGATATTCACGAAGAGGTCGCGCCAGTTGCGCAGGCAGCACAGCTTTCCGAGGTGTCCCTGAACGCATCAGCGAAAGCCAGGGCTGCCGCTCGGCGTGGTGCAAGTCGAGCCCCCACTCAATCAACTCGCGGCCGCAGGCGCTCCCCTCTTTGGTTTTCCTCACTCGCTGGACTCTTGAGCACCTGACCCAAACTTGACGGAAGACGTGCCGGATGTAACCTCTTCACCCGTCGGTAAGTTTGAGCTCCGACGTCCTGAAGTATGAATGGTCACGTTTCCGGGAGCCTAGTTTGTTTGTGTTTGTTTGTTTAGTCATCGCACTTGCTCGTTGTGACGCGATGTTTGGAGTGTTCGTGGAAAAAAATCGCATGACTTGACATGTGCGTTTATTCGGTTGAATCCTGTTGCCAGCTTTGGTTTGTTTTAACGGCTAAGTGATGAAGTCGCCTTTGATCACTGAGTGCTCATTTGGGGGAGTTGATCGGAGGGAAAGTTGACTTGAAATAAATGGCGACGTATGGCAAATGTAACAATGATCATGCGGGACTGAACAAGTTGAAAAGGTGCCATGTTGATTTTATTTGTGAAGTCCGACACTGTTGTCGGTTTTGCATCCTGGCTGGGTTTGTGTTGACAAGTGTGGAGAGAGTCCGGAATTTGGTTGAGACGACATGACGTGCTGTTGTGGGGAGCCCCTCGGCCTTTCAGCTCTGGAGCGACTCAACTTTGATTGCATTGGTGAGTTACTATTTTTTTCTTTTCGTGAGGTTTAGTTTCCAATGATGGGCTGTTAAAATATGACAGTTGCATGCTTACTTTGGAGCTCCTATTGGAGCAAAAACGAGTTTGCGCCATGTGATTAGCATCTCGAAATGTATCATCCCATTCAGCGGCAACAAAGGCAAACATTCGAAGTCTGGCAAAACAACAAAACCATTTTTCCTTTTGACGTCGTGAAATTTGTCTTGACTCCCCAAAACAACGCACCAGATTGTTTTGGAGCAAACAACCTTGCTTTGTTTTGCTAAATAACATAGTTGCCTTAAATGCCAATCACTTATATTTCAAAGTTGTTCCAACTTAAATGACTGTTTTACCCCCAAAATACGAGTAACGTTTTTTTGTTTTTTTTAACAATCTGGTCAACGGAGACCTTCATCTTGCTCCTCTGTTCTGTTAACGTTTTCAAACAACAAACTAGATTCAACCTTTATTGATGGACGACATAGAATGTACACCAACAAAAACACAATGTACTAGGAAGCACATTGGCATTTTGCTATTATGCCATGATGCTATTAGGCTAACACAATGTCAGAACAAAACACCGTAGCATAAGTTTGACAATAGTGCTTTAGATTGAGTGACTACTCGGCTCCACATTTTCTGAGGCAACTCTTTTTGTAATTGGAGTTGCAAAAAAATCCAAGGAAGGCTAAAGTCAATCCAATGATACTGCAAAAGTGTTTCAATCTCGGGCCGCAATGATGAATCGAATAACGCAAATCATTCAATTTTATATATATATTAAAAAAAATTATCTCTGAGCGTAAAATAGGGGCGGGGGCACCCCACAAAAACACAAGCTCACATTGATTCATTCTACACACACACAAACTGCCCAACCCAACCCTTTCATTCACTGACACCCACGTCACTCACCAGGGCAGTCCCCCCCCCCCTTTCAAAGCAAATGCGTGGTCAAAGTCACTGATTCTACACGAGAACATGAGGAGGGCAACCGCAGGTGGGCAAAAAGTACACCTGCACCTCACGTGCACATTGAGGCGCTTTAAAAATGCACATTTTAATCCGATTGATCGGTAGAATACTCTGAAAGTTTGCGACAGCTGGAGTACAAATCTGGTGTTTTTTTAAAAATCATGATTTTACATTGTTTTTGTGACACCTTAACCTTTAACCTGCTCTCGCAAACACTTGCAGTCATTTGCCCAGAAAATCCCGTCAGCCCTCTGCCTTTGTCACTTTGCACGCACAGGCGCCCGTGCGCCGCGAGCGCCTCGCTCTCTTTCCATTGGCGACTCGCTCAGCCCTGCCCTCTAATCAAAGCCATGTGTGCAGTTTCCCCATGAAAAGTTGCTTGTGTTTTCTGTCGACGGCGGAAGGCGACCTGCGGCACGTTACGAAGGGAGTCCTTTCATCTCCTCACCTTCTGCCCCGCTGCCGTTTGGTGAGTCATCGTTCGTTTTTGCCGATCGCGATTTACCAGCTCGCCTCGTGAACGCTTACTTGATAAATAGAGGTGCGACGCTTCGTCGAAGAGGGATCGATGATCAAAGTAATCGCTCATTATTAATCATTCATCGTTTGGGTTGCTTTTGATGAAAAATTCTCCGATTTTGAAATCCTCCACGAAGTTCATTCATTATTTGAGAAAATCGATTCTTCAAGTCATCGTTCATCGCAGCCTTACGTGCTAATCAGTGATATTAGCGACCCGTCACGTTCGCATTTTTTTTACTCGGATAACAGAAAATCATCTCCCACACTCGGTAGGATAACAGCGGTCAGCAGCAAATTTTAATCAGCGATGTCTTGATGTGTAGCGAAACATTCTATTTTTAAATTTTTTGAATGAACTAACTTTCAAATGACTTCAAGGAAATGATTGCGCGCTGATTCAAGGTGACATGCAATGGTCATATTTGCATAGCAGCACAAAGCAGTGTGAAGGAATGTGATCCCATTGTGGTCTGATGAGGCCTCTTTTGGACTGTGGCACCTCATCGCAACATAGCAGGCGGTGAGTCATCGTTGGGATGAATCGGGAGATGATGCACGTGAATGAACATGGGCGAAAAAAGAGGCTTTTGTGTGTTTAGTCTGCTCTCTTGGCTACAGGCTGAGATTTTGCCCCCAGCGCTGGTTTGCTTTATTTGCTCCGCGTTGCAGTTGAGCTGATAGCAACAAAGCACATCAGCTTGAATTGCTGCAGTGGTTTTAGTCCGAGCTTGGACGCTGTTCTGTGCTCATTTGGTCTCCATTCATCATGATCGATTCAATTCCGAATGAAGCTGCGGCCGTCGTACGTCTTCATACTCGTCATTGGAAAAAGGCTGACCGGACAAATTATTATTCGGACTATTCTTCTTCTTGTAATAATATTTGGATGACTTAGCTCGGTAGGTGATTGAGCTACTTGATAGAGTCACAAAATTAGCCAGACTTGTACACACAAAACTTGCTTGAAATTAAATTTCTTAGCGTTTACAATCAACCATTGCGGGGTAGTAGAAGTGCTGTCAAACTCATCTCAAAATGCACTTTGCAGTACGTGCACACGTTCCGTGAGAAGAAGAATAAGCGCTTCATTGTGACGTGCGCTTGCTCGTAATGTGTCGCGAGCGCCTGCTGACCATCCAGCTGGACCGGCGTGATATTGAGTAGCACAGCGTGACGAGCCGCCTACTGTCAGACTGAAAGCTTGTCGTCCGTTTGCGTCACAAGCGCAAAATTCCTGCTGTTGGAGGTTAATTGGTTTCCTGGAAGCGTGGCCGCAAGCAAGAAAAAAAAGAACCCAAACCGACACGCCCACGTGTTGCGATTCCTGTCCAAACGGTGCAACCGCCACAGACAATCCAAACGTCTTCTAATGTGTTAATTGGTTTCGGTGGATATTTTTATTTCTTTTTTTGCGGTGTGTGAATCATCAAAGGTTGTCAAACGTGAAGTAGTGTTGGCTGCCCGGTTGGTGAATAGTGCGCTTGTGTGAGCTTTGAAAACACCCCCCAGCTGACATCTTTCCGCCACATTCCCACTCGTCCTCAGCCGCCTGCTTTGATTCTGCTGCCTGTGTTTTTGTTTTTGGGTCCATATCCAGATCATGATTAGTCCAAATGGGAATGATGGGAGTTATGTCAGGTATGTAGCAACAGTGGTGTCAAACGTATCCGCCCACGTGCATTTCAATGCAGGAGGAACACTCCTCGCCAATGAATTAGTCAATTCTTTCTTCATGTGAGCAAGCATTTTTTTTTTTCCTATGCTTGTTCCAATCCTCCTGATTTTCCCAGCAAGTAATAACAATTGATTGATGCGCATCTGAGGGTCAGGTATTAGATTTGCTCTTCTGCCCCCAGTGATTGCATTGCAGTGCAGTGCAGTGCAGTGCAGTGCAGCGCCCCCTAGTGGTGCAAGTAGTGAAAAGCACCCCAAAAGTCAGTGGGGCCGCCATTTTGAATCGCCATAGTGGAGAGGTGGGATCACATCCACTTCCATCCTCTTTCTTTTGACAAGTTCAGGCACAAGCTGTAAGTACTGCCACGCAGAGAGACACATTACTGTACGTTGTGTTATTGTGTTATGTTAAGTTATTGATCAGCAAATGTTAATATTTCTCCTCAAATACTGACCGTGGAAATGTTGAATAACCTCCTGACTACCAGTAGTTCAAATTTGTCCTCTGTAGAGGACATTTGTGAACCTAAATATCTCCCACCCAGTGCCTCCAATCGCATTAACTCCTTTTGATACTCTAAAGAGGACATTCAGTGCTTTCCAATGAGACCAAATTTGTAGGGGTTAGAAAAAGTAAGAAAATGGCTTCCCTCAGTACAAGCGCTTTTTATGGGAAGAGGAGAAGTAATACTTTTTATCAAACAAATTTTGTCTTGAAATGCTGTTGGCATTTTAATGATAAGACTCTTATGAACACGTTGAAGTGTTGTTTGAGTTGTTTTAAGTGTATTTGAGCCTGTTTAAAAAATGTAGTGGGATTTCAAAAATTTCTTTTGGAGTAGTCCAATTACTTCACATGGATTGGGGAATTTCAAAATAAATGTGATTGGACAACATTTTTTTTCCTGGTAGTCAGGAGGATAAGCTTGAGAATAGGGCTGTGACATGAGCGTCATTTCGTATGGATCACTGGATGCTGTACAAACATTGGTGTTGTGTTTCCGTTTGGATGCCGTTCTACAAGAAAGTCTTCCGTCAGAAGACCAAACGGTGGATTCTCATCGTCATGTTTTTATTGGAGGATTGTTGAGCTCGCTGCTCATATCAAACACACGGTTCGGTTAGGGCAGAAGAGTCGCCATTCTCACGGTTGCACTGGAGCAACTGTCATCTCAAAGGTGGATGGCTTTAAAAGGTGAGGCTTGGTGAGTGACTTGGGTGGCACTGAACGAGAATTTTGGCTGGCTGTTCACTCCATTTGTTTTTGAAACGTAGCGCTGGCTAAAGTCTGTGTGTCGAGTTCCTCGTTCCGTGTTTGTCTTGTTTTTTTTTTTTTTCCTGACTGTTTGTTCAATAAAGCGTTTGAAAGCGCACCCGTGGTTGTTTTGGTTCCACTCGGCATACATTGAGGGAGTTTCTGATGACAGGAAATGAGCGAAACCGAGCAAGTTTTTGGATGTGTGAGTTTGTGTGTGTGAAGAAATCCGTGGCCCGCAATTTATTGAATGGTGCTGAAAACAAACAAAAAAAAAAAAGTTGTAAATGCCAACCAGCTTTCAATGCAGATATTGTAGTTCTTGATAACCGGGGATTTGTCTGCTCCATTTGTTTCCCCCCCTTCAGGACCTGCAGTGAAGACGTTGCTCCAGAGCTCCTTGTCGAGATCCAGCTCCCCCTTGGCCTCGTAAGCCGCCGCTGTGAACCTGACTGACTTTCAAGGAAATTCCTCAGGCCTCCCGGGTCAGCCCTGCTTTTGGCTATCAGGCGCATCGCGCAGCTGCACAAGCTTCAGTTTCCACAAAACGACGCGCGCTTGAAGCGCTCTCGGCCGCTCGGGAGACCGACGGGCAGGACACAAACAACCCCACCATGACACGCCGTCAAATGTAAAGGAAGAAGAACAAAGGTTTTGTGTGTTGTCGTCTGCCTTGGATCCATCCGATTCTCCGGGTGAGTACGACGCTCGCAATTGGCGACATCTTTGCGGAAGCGCTTTTTCTCAAGAGCTTATTTGTCACCGAGCCGGCCCGGATCAGTCGACGCAAGTGCGCTCCCACCACACATCATAAAAGTGCAGACTTCATTTCCTGCGCGCGGCTCATTTCCTTTTGCTGCTTTATGGCGTCAATAATTGGAATGGAATCGTGTTGCCGCCGCATTGTTGGGGAACAAATAAGAGCGGTCGTGGAGGAGCTATTTCCGATGAACAACCGGCAGGCTGATTTGATTGAGTTCGTTGCTAGCTCGGATGCGTTGACCGTCATCAATGGCAAATTGCTTCTTCTTTTTAAGCTCGTCAAGAAGAGACTCATCGACGGCAGCCGCGATGGCCACCGAAGAGAAGCGCGCGGCAACTCTGTCCATCGCCGTCCGGCCCAGCAGAGGACCCGGACGCTCCGACGTTGGCCAGGAAGTCCAGTTATGGCCGCCAAGGCCGCGCGGTATCCCCGCTCTCCTTTACGACACTGAGCTTGAGACCCTTTTGGGGCCGGCATATGGCTCTCGTGAGCACAGCCCAGAGGTCGGGCCTTCTCCGGGGCGACTGCCGGGCAAGGGAACGGAAGCCATCGCCTCAAAGCCTGCGAGAGTTTGCCCGCCGGACTTTATCAATGAGGGTGCGACAGAAGGCAGAAGTGGCCACCGCGTCGCCGGCCGTGACCGCGCAGCAGACTCTCGCCGGCGTCCCCCGTGCCGCTCGGGCTCCAGCCCCGCCGGCGGTCCGGCGCTCGGCCGCGCCTCCCGGCCGGATGGGCCGCGTCTCCGTCGCTGCAGCCTGCCCGTGTCGCCGGCGGATTTCCACCAGGTAGCAAACGGCGGCGCCCCCGGGCCGCACGGTTTGGAATTGTAAAGGCTGAGGCGGCCCAGTTGGTTCCGCAGCCGACCTGACTTGATTGGAGACTAGGTAGTAGCCCAAAGAAAAGCTGACTGTCCGAAACGCTCGTGTGGGGCCAAAGCCGCGTCGGGCCGCTCATCTGTCGTCTGTTTCCCACTCGCAGACGTCGCCCGGCCGCTCCTCCCGACGCAGCCCATCCAGCGAGCCCAACTCTCTGGCGTCCTCGCCCCGCGCTTCCCCCCGGCAGCCGAGGCGCAACGCACACGTCCTCCGTCACCCGCTCGCGGACGGCTTCTCCGGCTTCGAGCGGCTGCGCAGAAACGGTTGCTCCTCGGAGAAGTTTCTCCAATCCGCCACGCCTGACCGGAGCTCGTCCTCGGGAGGGACTGACGAGGGGGCCGAAGAAGACCCGGAGAACTCGGAGTTTGTCCGGAACCGGAAGGAACGTTCCACGGTCCTGGTCAGACGCTTCTTGAAGAATAATCAGAAGGTACGGCCGTCCTTTTGGGGAAGAACCTTTTCGCGTGCGTGCCATGTCTTCTTGGAGCGCGAAGCAGTCCCATTTCGGCTCCTTCCTTCGCTTCTTAATCTTTTAGTTTGCGGAAAACCTCCCAGCGTTGCCTCGCTCAAGAATCGGCCGCCAACCTTGACCTCGACTGCGCTAAGAGGACTCCTTTGTCTTTCCGTAAGGTGACCAAGTGGGTGTGCGCCGGAACCCGAGCGATCGTGCGGACGCTGCCCTCGGGCCGCATCTCGGAGGAGGCCCGGCGGGACGTCATCTGCCGCCCGACGTGGCGACCCGGCAAGAAGGACATCCTGCCAATCCTGCCGCGCCGTGCGGGCGAAGACCTGCGAGTCTGCCGAGGGCTGTTGCGCTTCGTCCAGGCCAAGATGCGCCAGGTAAACGGGAGCCCAAGTCCTGGTTGAAGGGCTTGCTTGCTTTCTTTCTTTCTTTCTTGATCGGGAATGAGACACGCCCCGCCGTGTGTTTTGCATCGGTCCGACATCTCCGCGCACAACGCACAAGTGACGCTCGCTAGTGCGCTGTTGCTAGTTTAGCACTCGGCCGATTTGAAGCCCTTCTGCTTTCTCCAATGCGCGTTGAAATGTGAAAGCCTGCGCTGCCTTTACAGAGGAACCGTGTTTTCTCCAAGTATGTCAATAGACCAACGCGCATGCACACACAGGCTCTTTGTTCAGGCTGCGGAAAAGTCATTTATTATTCCCTGGTTAGTTCTGCTCCCCGTATTACTGACAGGCCCAGTGACTGAGCCCTGTGTGTGTGCACGGGTGGGCAGGCACGCGCAACTGGGACACACGCTGGCATTCACGGCGCCCGCAGTGTGTTTTCTGACTTTGGCCGAGTGTTTTTACGAGGCCTTTGCGGTTGCCGCAATTCGGCTCGAGCGGAGCCGCTTTTGTGCTTCCATTCAAATGAGGGGGCGTGGCCAGCATTTCCCCCTTTGTCCGAACGGCATCCAAACCCTCAGCCCCACAATACTACGTTTTCACTCGCACTCGACAACGTTTGGTACACTGCCCCCCCCGTGCAAAGTTTTTTTATTTTTGTGCGTTTGTTTTCCTCCTCTGTGGGCTATCCCGCAGCCTCCGCGTGTTTATTGGTACAACTAATGACGCGAGCCAAAGAATACAGGATTTTATGAGGGTGGAATATGAGCAGGGAGCAAAATGCAGCGCGGCGGCGACATTCAAGCCAGAGAAAGAAAATGACATAGGAGTGGTGGAAAAAGTAGCGAGAAAGCCCTTTCTGGAATTAAAAGTCAGAAACCGGGACACTTTGAGAGCGTAGCCACCTTCCCATCAGTAGCAATAGCCATTATTTGGAAAATCATCCAATATTTATTTGGATTTGATTTTCCCCATGGCAATTGAATTCACTCACATCTTTGAACTTACTGTGCCGCAATGTTCTCGGTAGCATTCTCAACATTTGAACTGTCAACAAGTGTAGCCGTGTAGCTTCTCGCCAGGGAAGTCAAAGAGACAAGGGGGAAGTGGTGCCCCCCCCCCCCACAGATACGCACACCTGGAACAGGAACTGAAGCCCGAGTGTCTTGTGTAGTTTTTCATTTTTCCAATTGCAGCCCTGTCGAATCCTTTCAGTTGAGTCAAAGTGCCGTCTGACTGAGCGGTAAGTGAGCGTGCGCGGGCCGAGTGGCAGCGAGGCACCATAGCGGGGGATGCGCGCCGTGTAATTGCGCTCGTCTCATTCCAGATGATACATGTCATGGGAAAGTAACAAAAATGCGGTGGGGGAAAAAAAAAAAGCGCGTTCTCCCGAGTCGTTTGTGTGGCAGCGTGTTGGAGATATCGATATCAGACCAAATGCGTCGAAGCAGAGAGTCGCAACCTTTTCATTCAAATGTCCTTTTGGTTTGGGGCGAAATTTCAAAAAAAAAAAAAAAAGAATGAAAGCAGGATCGACAGTATTTGATCAACGCAGTCTGAAGCATTTGTGTCATTTACTGGCGGGAAAATCCCCTCTTGTTTGTGATTGGTTGCACTGCTTTAAAGCCTGCGAGCTAAACGCTAACGTATAGCATCAGTGATGCCCCGTGCTAACCATTTGAGTCATGGCGATTACCCACATTTACACCGTATAACAATACTCGCAGTCATATATTCTTTATCCTCTGCCATTTCTGTCCCCCAGTGATGAGCTGAGACCGTTCTTTTCATTCCCAATGTCCGGTTGCTTGTAAACCAGGTGCCTCCCTTCCGCTCTGGATTTGCGTTGGTGAGTTGGCAAAAGAAGTGCACAACAATTTTTCACTTCTCATTGCTGGGGAAATTGGCCCAGTTGAGGGGCATGCCTCGTGACCAATATTATCATTCCTTTCTTCTCTCCCCGTGTTGTTCCACGACAAAGGAATGTGCCGAGCGGGCCATTCTCTCACTCAGCTGCGTGTTGCGGCTTAGCCGGAGATTAGCACGTGCGCCTGCGTGCGCGTGTGATGACTGCGGGTCGCCCCGTGAACCGCTGCTATGCTCTCAAACAGCGAGGCGTGCGCAGTTTGTTTTGGCTCAAACACACGGTGGTGACAAGGGAATATTAAAACTGCATCATCAACTGTGGGTCCCCCCGTCCCCCCCCCCATTTCATTGGGTGGCAGGGCGCGCATGCGCCGCCAGCTGCGCCTGCTCGGGCTGAGCTAGTGACAAATGGAAAGGCATCTCATGGCGCCCCCTGGGGGAGACAACTCGGCAGTGCGCAGAAAATGAGGAACCTGTCACTGGTGATCCGCTAGAGGGCAGCGCTGCACGCCACGCGAGCAAGCGCCCAGGACATTTTGCATGTCTCGTTTTTGGGACTTGACATGAGCCAAAGGTTCTCAGCTAGGATTCATCTTGCCATGAAAGCACACAAAAGTTCTGGTGAGATTGGTCCGGCACGCGCACACGTGGAGGATGGATTTGAAACACGCTGTACAGTACCGGCGTCTCCCCCTCCATCTTCTTTGTGTTTAGAGCGCGCTGACCGATAGCATCTTGCCGGCCCGTTGCATTATAACCTAATATGGGGGTTAACCTAGGCGGAGATATCAGCTCCCCCTTTTTTCTTCTTTCTCCCCCGCTCCTTGCTTTGGCCTCACACTCGTTTGCTTCCCTCCTCTCTCTCTCTCTCTACTTCTCTCTTCCCTTTGGCTCGCCTTGTTGATGTGGAGAGCACGCACTCCCACTCTTTCTTGCTCTCCTCCGCCCTTTTCCTCTTTCAGAGGTAGTCTGACTCTTTGGCCAGCTTTGTCAGACAACGGGGGATTTGGACGGAGTCGTCCTCAAACGTAGCAGACCTGTAAGTCAGAGCTTGCTGCCGGTTTTTGCAGTTGCATTCGTCAAGTTTTGCGGCTGTTGTTCCCTTGCTCTTGGTCTCGGCATTCTCGCAGGTCCACGCAGCAAAACAGTTGAATGTGACTCTGCGCCGCTTTTAAATGCCGTTGACGCACCGGACTCATTCAACGCACGGAGTAACTTCTGCCTCATTTGTTTTTCGGTGGAAGTTTCTTGCGTATAGAGCGGAAGAACATCCATCATGCTAGCCTGCGACCGTGGCAGCGGTCTTCTGTGCCATGATGTCGCAGCTCCGTCTCGTCTGACCTCGTGAGAAGTGTAAATGAGCGGGAGCGCAGTGTGAAAGGATCCCGCTGGCTGCTCCCGGGTCATGACTTCCATCTTGTTGGGCTCTCAACCTGGCCTTCTGTTGACCCTTTCTGGGCTAGTCCTTGGTTAGCACATGGTAAAATCACCCAAAAAAAAAAAATTCCCCACGTGCACGCTGTCCAAAGACTGCGCATGGCCACCGAGCGCCCGGCAGGCCTCCTGTGAGAGGCCAAAGGTTACCGCTGACGTCTCTGCTGCGACCTCAGCTCTGAGACCGCCGACCAGAATAACAGAGTTCGTTTCATGGCCACCCCTCTCCCGCCAAGCTGGGCGAACCTTCACCCTTTCTGCCGTAAGTCGTCTAAAAGTAGTTTTCAGGAGAAGTGACGTCGCTGCGGGCCCTTCTTTGAATATGCGCTTCGTGGGAGAGTATGGCACGTTTGACAGGACAGGAGTGGGGGGGGGTTTGTTTTTTTTTTCCTTGTCTTTTTTGGGCCCCCGGGCCTAGCTCGGTTTTATGCTCTGACTTGCGAGTGCAGTCTTCAGCAAGAAGTGCTACGATATCGCCAAGTGGCAGCATAAATACTGAACGATAGAGGGCCAAGCATGAGACCCCGAGTGAGGTACCAGTGTGGTCACAGGACAAATTCAACCACTAATAACAATAACACTATATACTGTATATTTGGCGCTTTTGTGTGTGTGTCACAGGGAAGGGAGTACGGGAGTGTTTGTGGTGGGTCGCATTCATCCAAGCCAAGAGGTCAAGACGTGGGTGCTCGTGTT
The DNA here is from genome assembly GCA_901007745.1 of Hippocampus kuda. Lineage (NCBI taxonomy): Eukaryota > Metazoa > Chordata > Actinopteri > Syngnathiformes > Syngnathidae > Hippocampus > Hippocampus kuda. The sequence continues at coordinate 121,710 of CAAKHF010024071.1, read as the reverse complement.
TCAGCGAGGACACTTCCAAGCTCTCGAGCTATGCGGCGCGCGTCGGCACATGGCGCGAGTTGCGAGCCTGCGTGCGTGTCTGCATTTGTACGTTTAGTGTGCGGTCATCTTCGCATGTGCGCGTTCCAGCTCAAAGTTCAGTACATGCGCACGCCGCCCCACTGTGCCCTCCGCTAATCCCCTCCCAGAATGGCTGTTACCGGGCAGAAAATGCAATCTAATGGATTGCTCATACATCTTTGCGAATGCTTGTTTAACCAAAGGAAACCAACGTTATTGTGAAAAGAACTGACCCGCCGGATGTTTCGGTGCAGTGTTGATCCACGATCAAAATTTTCCAGCAAAAATCATCCCCGTCCGTGTAAGTTGGCAAGCAACGGCCCTCGAAAGCAGTAAGCTGCAATATCTCTTGGATTAGCTTTTGCTTCCCCCAAGCCGCTTCTTATGCAGTTGCGTAACAGCCTCTACTGGCGCAAGCGGGGACATTTACCCTTCAGCACAATCCCAAACTGGAATTGCCACCGGCCTCTAATTTACTTTGACCGGACTTCAGCCATTAGTGTTTCCTGTCCACTTGGCGTAACATGAGCTCCAGGGCTCAACCAGTGGCAGCTAATGTAGCACGTCGCTGGACTTTGGTAGCTCGCTCGCACCGATAATGCCCGCAGGTGTCCTTTTGATGCGAAGCGAGCCTGTATGTCCCGCGCTCGCTTGCCATTCGAGGACACGGATGTTTGTTTGTGCGCGCGTGTGAAGGCAGCTGCCGGCTGTCCGTCAGGGGCGGCAACACGGTCCCCGCGGTGTCTTTGTTGTTGCCGGCCTCTCCTCTTCCACGCCCGCTCACGCTCGCCTACTTGGCTCCGTTGGATCAGAAGTAAAAACGAAACCTGTTCCTCGCAGTCGTGTCATCACGAGCGCCCAAGAACAGCAAAAACGGCCTCAAAAGAAAAAAACCAAATCTTCAAATATGTCATTCCGTGCTGTGATTGGTCGGTCTGTGTTTCGGGGGCGTGGCTTAGCCACCAGCTGCCACTTGAGGTAAAATGGCTGCTTAGCTTGAAGTGAGTGGATGGGCGTGGGACAAAGGTTTCATGGGGGGCCTTTGTGCAGCAAAATGCAAAGACGCCCGTGAGGGATCACTTTGCCTCTCCATTGTGTCAGAGCCGGCAGACTATAGAAAGTTCAGACGATTGTGAGCAGCAAACTGAGTCACTCAGAAAGGCATGCGGGCTATGCACAATGTAGGCCAAGTCCGCTATTTTGCTTCACGACTTCTCTCTTGAATGTGGAAAAAAAAGGCATCGTTAAGCTAGTGGACTTGGTGTCGATTTGGCATGGAATAGTTTCTCGAGGACCGGAGGTCAATGCTCTGATGGTGGACATCCTCATGGAAGCCGCTGTCCTCCCACCGCTTTTTGAGGGGGGGGGGGGTGCGCCACGGCACACTGGCCTCAATGCGGCTGCCTTAACTGGCGCTCGCCGTCTGGAAACGTGCTCGCCGGTAGCTCCCATTTCCCCTCGGGACGCGCCAGATCTGATCGGACGAGCGACTCCCCGTGCAGGAAACCCATCCCTGGAGTCGGCCCGACTATGTTTGTTTAATACTGGCCGAAAGTATGAGGAGGAGTTGGACTCGTCGTTTAGCGAGCGCAGCTCAACGGTAGCTGATGAACCTGCAGGAACCGAATGTCAATGTTTTTGGCAAGCGCCTTTCGTTGCAGCCTTTTGGAAGAAGCTTTTGGTAGGGCCTTTTTTTTCTTCCACGTACTGGAGCTGCAAAGAGTTGCTAGCATAAGAAGTGCCATGTTTAAGAGAGTCCAAATGTTGCGCTTTGCATCTCGTCCTGCTTTTTTCTTCTCCCCTCGCCTTTACTTTGCGACTCATACGACAGCTTGTTCAAAGTGACCCACTTGTGCTCCTCGAACAGGTGGCACGCAATGTTCAAGATGCCGCTGCACTTAACCTGACTCACCCTGCCAAGAAGCTGCTCCTGCCGCCGCCGCCGCCACCGCCGCCGCCCGGGTCTGGATGCGTCAGCCTGCCGCTTTCTTGCTGGCCACTGCCTCCTGTCAGCGGGCGTCCACCTGGACCGGCTCGGATCACCCGTCCCCATCCCAGCCGGGGATCTTCTGACCCACCCAGGTTTGTACCAGAGGATTTTTGTTTTTGCATTAATAATCAGTTCAAAAAAAAAACAGAGAATTCCACATGTTGTATTGAACCAAATCACAGAAGTCCACTTAGCTGCATGCTAACCAAAAATGCAAAACGCCTCCGACAGGCCAGCGACTGGCCTGCCTGTCATTCCTCATTGCGGTTCAGAATGCTCCAACTGAGCCAAGTCGAGTTTGTCTCAAAGAACTTTGTCACGTCTCTTGGCAGATGAAGCCAATATATTTGTTCCTCCTTCCGTTCCCTGGAAGTGAGCGCTTACGAGGGAATACTCCCTTTCAATGAGTCACCTCTCTGAGTTCCTCCTCCCTTTTCTGTTTGTTGTTTTTTTTTTTTTTTTTTTTTTTCCTAGGTTTTATCTGGCGTGCGGTCGGAGGACATCTGTTTGCTCCTTGCTGACCGGAGCCCTTCTGGAAGCCACGGCGGCGCTCGGGGCCCGCTCCGCCTTGCCCTGCCCGTTCGGCCAGTCCCCCAACAGCGGCCACGGCGTGCTGAAAGGTGGGTGTCCAAACTCTTTTGCGACAACAACAACAACTGTCGGTTCCAGTGGTAGCTAGCAACGGTGCCGAAGCGACGTTGGGGTCGGAGGTCTGCTTTCTGCGACGTGCCATAGAGGGATTTCGCTGATTGACAAAAGGGGGGCGATTTCCCCCAATGTCCCCGTAGCTGAACAACGTGTCCATTTCGGTTGTCTTTTTCCTCCGGCCTCAATTCTATCTACAGAGAGAAACAAAAAAAGCCAGCTGACATCAGAGGAAGCCGGCGTCGGCGAGTCATCCCAAAAGTCAAATGACCGTGTGACTCAGCGTCCAGTCGGTTACTCAGCTGCCTCTCCGCGCCGACGTTACGTATGACCGGAACGTAAGCTGAGCCGGACATGAAAGTCGTCCGGCGGCGGGAGGCGGGAGGCCCGCCCCCGCGTGCGCGCTGTCAACATTCGCTTGCGGCCAGCTTTGCCGTCTTTCAAACAGTCTCTGAAGCTCCACACCGAGGCGTTTGTGAGCAAAGTCCGGCGTTGCGCTTGTCTCCCATCTGCTAAAAGCATGTTCGGAGACATTTCAGCTCGACTTTGGACGGCACGTTTCGTGTGCTCGTTCCCATATATGGGAACGATTGTCCACCGAAAGGGCCTCGTCGTGCCGCCCGCCTCCTTTCGTGCGCGTTCTCAAAGGCGGTGTCGCGATCGCGCTGACTTGCCGGGGAGCAGACCTTGAGCGGGCGTGCCGACAGGAGAATGACGCCGCCCCCGGGGTCGGACATCCACTGACTACGGCCGCCGTTTAGCCTCGCGCGCTTGAAACGACGAGCGTTTGTACAATGAACGATGATAGAAGAGGAGGCCGGCCCGCGAACGATGAATGTCACGGCCCGGCGGACATGATCCACGTGATGAGGCGAATAACTCGATACGAGTCGCGGTGATTTGGAGGATGGATGGCCCACCGAGCAAACGACTCCAAAGAAAAATAGCGGCGTTGGAATAGGGTGCGTTTTGGTGACACGAGTGTCGTAAATGAGCACGCTTGAACGCAAAGTCTTGCCTTCGACCCGGGGACGTCGGCGGCACGTCATTCATAAAGGCGCTTGCTTTTCTTGGGACTTTGAAAGCCGATCAGGCTCGTCGTGTGCCCAGATTTCACCGCGTCCAATAGAAGTGGGAGCGCTTTCAGCCTCATTTCCTTGCTAACACAATTTAGTGCACTGCTGAAAAGGAAGTCGGTGGGGCTGCCGTCCCTCCCTCAGCTCGATATTGCCCTCTTTCAATCGACTTTTCTTCCCTCCTCCTTTTTCTGTCATCATTGGACATTGTGTTGCCCGCCAGCCATTTAAGAGCCACTGACAGCCGATGTGGTGGGGAGTCGTCGTCCGGGGAGGTCTCAAGGATGACATATTGTTGACGCGACCAGACGCCGGCTAAAAATATCCAATTGAAAAGTCTCACGGGTTTCCGGAAAGCAATTGCTCATTTGCTCCTCTCGTTTGTCGAAAGCAACATGGCAACAGTTAAACACGATACGGCGACAAATAGGTTCGCCGTTGGTGAAATCCAACTGTGGAAAGAAATTTTTCAATTGGAATGACAAACGTCTCCCGTAACGAGCCAAAGAAGAGGCCAAAAACACGTGTTTGCTTTTTGCTTTTGTACGACAAGTTTAAAATGGCTTTGGTGGGCTTTTTGTGATGTTTCGTCCCTCAAAAGTGCAATTCATTATGGAGGATAATAATAATCATGTTGTCTTGAATGTACTGCCTACAATGGGCGCCATCATTTTCCTTCAAAGCAGCACGCAGTGAAGTCGACTTCTTGTTCACCTGAACATAGGCTGGGACTTTTCTTCTTCAAAAACACTTTCAGGCCTCTTTTGGGAGGCTCCTGAAATGTGACCCATTTTCGATGAGATGCTCCCGTTGCCTACCCCTCCTTGTGCCCGCGCTGATTCGTAGTCCTGGTGCAGTTTGATTGGTTGTCTGCTCGGCGGAACGCTCGCACACAGCTGTGAAGTATGTGTGGCGGGGGGGGGGGCGGGGGGGCGGGTATGGGG
>CAAKHF010024071.1:88405-101216 GCA_901007745.1 Hippocampus kuda | reverse complement strand
CCGGGGGGGGGGGGGGGGGGGGGGAGTCCCATCTCCACATTCACATTCAAGTTCAATTCGTTTTGGGTCTTCTCCTGTGCTGTTCCTTCAGCCGTCGGAGCCCGAGGAGAAGAACGCATGGCAACAGCACAGAGTGACGGTACACGGAGCTCCTGGTCCGGAACCTTTCACCGTGTTCTCAATCGCAGAGCACACCACCAGCAAACAGCTGCTAGACACGGTCGGCGGCAGATTCCGTTGAAATGAAAGCGAGCGCCTTTTGACGTCATTTCAGTTGACCTTGGACCACCGTCCGACCCCCCCCCCCCTTCCTCCTAGATCGTGACCTCCGAGGGCAATCTCGCCGACTACTTCCTGTGCGAGGAGACGCTTCCCCTGTCCAAGGAGCGCGGCTGCGCTCGGCGTCGCCCGCTGGCGCCTGACGAGGCGCTGCTCCGGGTGGTCTCGGGCTGGGACGCCGAAGACGGCCACGTCAGGCGCATCGCTCTCCGGACCAGAGAGGAGGTACGCGCGCAAATCAGCCCCGCGATTTCTGCTCGCTCGTTTGCAGAAAGGCTGCGTGTCTAATGATGCGGCGCATCAGTTAAAAACAAAAAAATCGGTGAGTGCGCAAGGTCTTTTGAGGTGCTGATGCGATCTGTGTTCTGCTGTTAGAATCTAAACGACAAGAACGCGGCGGCAGAGGGTGAGGAGGAAGTGTTGACTGTTGGTGGGGGAAGAGGAGGACAAGGAGGAGAAGGCGTCGCCGAGGAGGACATGTTTTTAGTCCAGGTGCACGAGGTGTCCCCGGAGCAGCCTCACACCGTCATCAAGGCTCCGCGCTGCAGCTCCGCCCAGGACATCATCCAGCAGGTTAGGAGGAAGACACCGACTTTGTTTTCCGGAACGTTCTGTTCTAAAGCCCTCCCCCCGCACGCCCCCACCAGACGCTGTCCAAGGCCAAATACTCGTGCAGCATCCTGTCCAACCCCAACCCCGGCGACTACGTCCTCATGGAGGAGGTGACCAAGGACGCCTGCTCCAAGAAGTCGTCCGCCGCCAAGCCTGTCCAGCGCGTGCTTCCGGATCAGGAGTGCGTCTATCACGCGCAAAGTCACTGGAGGGGCGCCGGAAAATTCATTCTCAAGCTGAAAGAGCAGGTAGTGACTGTGGCTTCTTCGTTTCTCCTCGGACCAACGTGGCGCACGTATGCCCTCGCGGGTCGGAATTGGCCGGCCACCGCAGCGCGATGAGTGACGATCTTTGTCGACGTGCGCCGGTGCAGGTGGTGCGCGAGGACAAAAGGAAGGTGATGTCGCTGGCCAGCGAGCTGAAGAAATTGACCAGCCGCAGTCGCGGCGCGGCGGTGGACGGCGCCGCCCACAGTAAGGACGAGAGGGCTGCATGCTGCGTGGCGCTCGGCGAGCTGCACGAGTGAGCCTCGCGCTTCTGCTCCGTGCATGGGGAGCGCATCGGAGGTATCGTACCGCATTGTTGCCTAACAGCCTTCCCTTGGCCCGAGTGGCGTGCTGTGGGGAGGAAGGTCATCACCCTTACATACCGTTCGGCTCACGTTGGACATTGTACTCCAAAATCCAAAATCCAGGGAGGGTCGTTATTTTGGGTCAAGTGTCGCACAGTTTGCGATGCTGAAATGGATTCAGATTTACCCATCTTGAAGCTGTCATTTTTTTAATCTAACAGTGGTCACCAGGAAACTCGAAAAAGTCCCGAGAACTGTCCGTGTGACCACCCCAGATGCTCTGCGTATCATGCGTGCGTGGAAAATGAGCAGTATGGAAGGGTTCATCAATGACCGTGCCATGCAGTGTTGATCCGCCACTCGAACTGACCTGTCGAACCTCGATGACATGGGCGGTCAACAACTGTCACCTTTGCAGGGTACGCGAGCGTGAGCACGGGGCCGAAGACGCCGAAGACGCCGAGGGCAGAGGGAGGGGTCGTCGGGGGGTGGGGATGTCGCTCGCAGGCCTGGTCCTACTCATCCAGCAGAGGGCAGCAAAGACCTGACGCCATCAGCGCCTCCTCCATCGGCCCGGCGGCGTGGAAGCTTCACGTCCTTCAGAACTGGAAGGTCCACAAATGAGGGAGATTGTCGCGGAGGTGACATCCTTGCGGCCCTGTTTTCTCGCTCGCTTTGAAGGAGCGCGCCACAGAGCTGGACCCTTCGGCGGCGGCGGCGGCTTGGTGTCCTGGACGTTCAGGGATGGGTCAGCGCGACGGAGGCCGTGCCCGCGAGAAGCCGACGCAAAGTTTGGAGACGAGCTGGCTTCTTTACTTCCTGTCTTACTGCGTCGGCGCATCGTAACACCGGAGGAGATTCTGGGCGGGCAAAACATGTCCAAGAAATGCGCATTTCAAGGTTCAAGCGGGACGCGGAAGCTAAACATCAGCATTCAAGGTGGTCCTTTCAATGAATACTTTTGACAGTTACTGACAAGCGGACTCATTCGCTATGAATGTTTGTTTGCCCTCAAAATGTTGCACTTGTTCTGTCGTTTTTGACTTTATTTTACTCCCTAATTTCGTGGGCGTGTGCTCTGAAGCTTATGACTTGTGGACTTTACCGGCAGGAGGAAAAACAAAAGCAAAAAAGTAATATAGTATAAATATGTGCGGTCAATTTTAGGGCTAGTTCTTGAGAGAACTGCAGCATCAAAGATTTGCACAACGGCTTTTTTTGGGAGTTGTTTTTCCGAGGCTTGAATGTGATGGAATGGTCCAAACGACAACAAAAGATCATCCCGATTTATTTCTTTGGATTTCAGCCCAGGTGAAGAGTTTGATTTGGGTACCCAAAGCTCAAACGTTTGATTTGGCTTGACTTGACGAGGTTTCCCTTTTCACTTTGAACTGATTCTGATGAAGAGGATGTCAGCGACTTTTCAACATGTGTGGGGCCACGTGAGTCGTTTTGATCTGGAGAAATGTCACATTTTGGATGCTTTGTTGAAAGGGTCTTTCTTGCGAGAAAAAAAGAATACACTACAATATAACAACACTAAATGCTTTCATGGCAGACGAGCGCTGTTGTCTGTCCATTTTTTTTACTTTGAGGGGTTGTTCGGCAGTCATTCGCATTCCAACATTTTTATTCCTCAAAAGAGAGTTTTATAATTATTTCTGATTTAATCTGCTCGAGAATAGACACATAGAATTAATATAGTTAGGTTCATCTAGTCAAGGGCCCACACCATTTCTAATGTTGCCTTTTTTTAGACAAATTTTATTCATGAAAGAGGAAGGGATTCTGTCTTATGTTTTTTTTCCAGCTCTTTTTTCCCCACAGGATGTATTATTATTATGTATTTTAATGTTTGAGACAGATGTTATTTATTTGACATTTCAAGCCCTGGTTGGCAATGAACTGTTCTTTGGTGGTTGTGTTGTTTTTAATTTAATGCATCGAAAACAAGAGATTCTTTCTTGATGGTGTAAATTGTGACACATTTTTCATTCATCTGAAAAGTCGACGATTCATCCCTTCAGTTGTTCTGGAGTTTCAATTTGTTTTTCTTTCATAAGTCTACCAGCTGAACAAAAGTAACACGAGTTTCAAATATTTCGGTGTTCACTCATGCTACGCAGCTCCACTGACAATTTGTTGACTTTGTATTAACAAAGACACACGTGAGCGTTGACCATGTTGGCAGCAAAGGTTGTCTTCTGACTTGAATTTTTCATTGGATCAATGTTTGTGGATTTGTTGCATCGTGGAATCACAATAAAATACCAAATGGTAACTGTGCCGTGTTCATGTTCATAAGCTTAACGGCCAACTTTTTAGCGTTGCGCTTAGCCTCCAAAAAAAGAGCAATTTCCGATTTGATTTCCCCCAACGCAATTTTTATTGCGATGCATTGAATCGAACTGGGATCCAACAAAAGTCAACAGTCGTTCCAGTTAACTGCCATTTCAAAAAACTATCAAGTCTTCATGAATTTCTCGATTCCAAGCTGATGAACACAGCCAGTACATCAGCACAGTGAACAGATGTGGGCGCTTTCACTTCAATCCATCTCAGAGCAGTCATTCTTCCCGTTCATTCTGTTGTATAAAGTGACAAAAAACAAATTCCCTCGATGTATCTTTTATTCAATTTGTGGATATAGATTTGTCCTGCGATTGGCTGGCGACCGGTTCAGCGTGTCCCCCGCCGACTGCCCGAAGACGACTGGGATAGGCTCACCCACCAACCGTGACCCTTGTGAGGATAAAAAAACAACGTGTGGGTTGTTTTTTTTTTTGTTTTTTGTGTTTTATTTTTTTACCCTCAGGTACAGATGACGACTGACGGAACCCTTTCTACGATGGAACTTTCCTGTACGACTGAGAGCCTCCACGAGCAAAATGGATGGATGGAAAATAGATCCCAATTCCAAATCGCCCATCTGTAAATATATGTAGGTATAAAACATATTTACACGTAAGATAACTTTGACAACATCGTTCACTCGATGGCCATCCCTTTGAATCTTTGTAGGATGTCAACAAAGGCGCCGGTCTTGATCTCGAGCGAAACCACCTTTTCAAGGTCAGTTAGCGCCCTCTGTTGGTGGGATGTTGACACTGCAGTCCTGAGCTTTTCCAGGCTAACGAGGTGCGTCAGGTCAGGTGTTGTTGTTTGGCTTGCTCTGCACACCCTTCCGGGTGCTTCCGTGTTTGTTTTGACCTGGATGCTTGTACTGGATAACACACACGCGCTGTTTTGGGATTAACTTCAAGATTTTTGCCATTGGGATGTCATCGTTTGTGACTGGGATTTGAACCGTTGCCCCCCCCCCCACCCCACCACGTGTCCAGGACAGCAATGCACCGCTTTGCTCAGCTGCAAGGTAACGCTTGTTTCTTTTTTTTCTTTGCCGTTGTTCTGTTTCAAGTTTATGGCCATGACTTTATCTGCTCGTCTTTTGTATTGGGTGACTGACTGTCGCGTTACTGGACGGGAGGGAGCCTAAGAAAACGTATTTACGAATATCGTCTTTGCAATGACGTGCAAACAAGTGTTGCCACCCAGGCTGAATGTGGTGAAAGGAAGAGCCGTTCGTTAGCAGAACTGATTCGAAAACAGTGGCCGCTCACTCAGCTCTCGTGTGCATGTTCAGAAAGCAACCCGGCGAACTTTTTTTTTCACGTGCCGCTCACTTGGCGTGTCACTTCACTTCGTCAAGTCCACCGAACACTTTATCGTGAAACGCTGTCGGGCGAATGTGATGAAAAATCTTTTGCGAGCTGGAAGATGTCGCTGGGGAGAGCAAAGTCGGAGCTTCCTTGCTCTTCTCGGTCGCCAATGACAACACGTCTCATCCATTCAGCTCCAGAAAAAGGAAATGGACGCACATCGGGTGACATTTTAATGTTGACACCGTTTGCCAAGAAGCTTGACACAAAGGCCATAGCAGTCGTCACAAGTCGATGCAAAGACAGTTTTCAAGATGAGCTGTGGTACTGAACGGGAAAAAAAAGTGCTTCTGAGATCCAATTGAAGGCAACGTTTGATGACTTCTTCAGCTGAAAGTTCCAGAAAAATGAACTGCACTCCGCAGGGGGCTGCTTTGCTTTTTTTTGAACAATGGCCATTGAGCGCCCATTGAAGATTGTTGTTGTGTTGTCGTGGATGTCAGTCATAGTTTGGTCATGGGGATGCCAAGGTTGTTCCAGGGCCCCGTCCACAGCTCGTCCTCATCCGACTGCGTCCTCTCACTGGGACAGCTGGGAAGATCCCTCATGAGCAGGCCTTGGTCTCCCTCGCCGTGACTGCCGTCCACTCTGGACTCTCTCTCGCCCTCTCCCGGTTCTCTGTCATCGCTTGCCCCGTTCCGCAGTCGCCCGTCGGAGGAAATGCTGCTTTGTCGCGCGTCGAACACGTTGACCGTCTTATGGATGTCGGAGTTGGCGAACGAAGGGCTGGCGGGGCCGGCCGTCCCCGAGCTGCGGAAGGGGCGCGGGCTTTTGAAGACGCCGACCGCCGCGGCGCTGGGGCTGTTCGGGGCCAATTTCTCCTCCAGCGTGGCCGCCATTTTGTCCACTTTTTTGAAATGCTTGGCCAGCCGTGAGCTGAAGGCGGGCGACGGGGGCCCGCCGGGTGCCACGCAGCGCCGCGTGCGCACCACCGAGCCGTTGTGGGCCACGTAGAGGCCGCCGTTGACGTCGCTGTGGTTCAACGTGGCGGCGCAGCGGCGGCGGAGGGCTTCCGCAGCGCTGTCGTCACCCGTGGAACTGGTCTCATCCTCGCGCTCCAGCACCAGCTTGATGCGACGCTTTCGTCCGCCGTGCTGCGAAAAGGACACAAACGCAAGTCAGTGGACCTTGGCGGCTTTTGGGCGCAGTGGAAAGTGATTGACTTTGGAGGTCAGGAGAGAAGGTGACACCAAAGGCCTGGTGGGAGTCGGAGCGAGGAAAGAGCGAGGCTGCTCCGAAAAGAGCTTCCCAACACCAGCAGTCCCCAAAAGCGACTTTTTCACCAAAAGCAACAGGCACGGCAGAAGCACGAGTCAGGTCGGTGCTGATACTGAACCGCTTGACTTGGGATAAGAGGAGCCCGTGACACGCATGGAACCCCCACCGAGAAAGCCAAAAAGCGAGGCGTGATTGCACGCAGATCACGGCAGCACACTCCAAATCTCACGTCATGGCAATGACCTCCGTCCTGAAGGAGAGCGGCTGCGCTTGGGCCAAAGTCCCGATGGCGAGCTGCTCTCTAGGCGCCGGTCTCCTCCTCGGTGTCCTCCAGAATGGGCGACAAGGTGTCCGAGAGGTCGACGGTCTGCGCCGGTGACCGCTCACTTTGGTCTTCATTCGAGAGGTCTCCATGCGTTTTGGCTTTCAAAGCAGAAGAAGCGCATCGCGGGCCTTGCGCCCCGTTCTTCTGGTGTTCCCTGGCTCCGCCTCCTATCTTGGGACCCTGCGCTACTTTTCTTGCAGATGCGGCTCTCGGACCGCCGGCGTCTTCTCGCCCGTCGCTCTCTGCTGGCGACTCCCTCTCGGAGTCCCCTTCGCCGTCCTGGCCGCCGCTCTTTGACCGGGTCTCCGTGTCCGACTCGGTGGAGATGCCGGAGCTGGCAAGGTTGGAGTCGGCCAATTCCGAGTCGGGATGGCGTTGCCGCTGAAAGAGTTTTGGTGTCGTGTGCCATCGCTCTCTTCCCCGCCCGCGCCCCCGCCGCCTCCCCCCCTCCGCCGCGCCGCCTCCATCCGACACGGATGCAGAGACGCTCATCTCGCCGACCGGCGAGTCGTACATGCCCCTCCCCCTCCCGCCTGCTCTCTCTCCGCCTTTGGGGCCTCGCAGCCTCCTGCTCAGGGAGCTCAGACCCAGGGCTTCGTCGGGCTTTTGTCTCCGCGGGGACCGGACAGCCTCGGCGGACCCCCGCCGATAACTCCTGCTGATGACGAGACCGCCGTTGGGGACCAAACCAGGAAGCTCTCCCCGGCGCTCCGGCCTGGCTCCCTCTCCGCCCTCCTTCGTCCTCGCCCAAGTTTCCGTCTCTGCCGCGGCCCTCCAGATTTGAATCCTTTCATTTTCTTGCCGTCTTCTAGCGGCGGCGTTATTTCTCTTTGCTGGAGCCCCTCCCTCTCTTTCCTCCAACCCGCCTCTGCCTTCACCTTCCGCCGGTTGGATTCTGGCCTTGTTCCAGGGCAGGTGGACGCCCGGGGGCCGGCCGTCTGCTTGAGCAGAGGACAGCAGCGAGCGCACGAGAGCCTTCAGCTTGGCCGCGGGGCCCAAATTCGCCGGCTTGAAGCCGTCGTCGGGCCGTTGTGTTTTGTCAGTCCCGAGGGGCGTCGGATTTGCTTTTGCGGTGCCGTTTGGAGGCCGGGGACGAGTCCAACCGTAGGGATGCTGTAGGGGTGCTAATGTGCCTCCTTGAAATTGTCTTCCAACCTGCTGTCATGGACGCATCGTCCCCAAAAACAGAGCAAATATTTTAGAGGAGGAAACCAACAGTCCGAATAACGCAGACGTTACTATTGATCTATTTATTTATTTGTAGGGAGCAAAGAATCTCATCCAGACTTTAAGAAACAGGCTAAGCCTTAGGTGGCGCTCTTGTACTGTTAGTCGCATAGACTAAGCTTCCTTTTGAAACAGGAAGTACAGACAGAATCGTCCTCATTAAGAGACAATGGAGTCCACTGCAGCTGGTCTTGGGTTCGTGCTTACCTCCGCATCGGATACCTGCGGGCTGTAGTAGTAGCTGCCGTCGTCATCGACGACCACCTCTCCATATTCATCGTAGAGGCCGGAGGGCGAGATCAGCTTTCGTCGACTGCCGTAGCGAGGAAGGTCATAGCTAGAGACGCACACAAAAGCATCTTCAAAGAGAAGCTGCATTTGACTTCCCTCCGCCAGTGACCGCCAGGGGGCAGTACAGCATCGGGCGTCAGATGGTTGCCGGCGACGAGCGGAAGCTAGCCATCAGAATGCAACAGGCCCGATAGACTGTTGGTCTTTGGAGCTCTGGCGCTGTGTTGGCCACATGTCCAGTGCGTCATGCCATGCGCTCTCTTGTCGCTCCCCATCTTGGTTCTTTGAAGCTTTGTCATCTCTGGAACCTCTGCGCTCATGGCCCTGAGGCCATTTAGCTTTGCCTTTTTTGTTTGATGAAACGGATCGGTTGAGCACTTGAATGTTTCCATCGGCAATGTTTCATTGTCTTTTGTTTTGTGTGTGCTTTTTCTCAATAAACTTCAACCGGAACTGCTCGCGTTGTGCCTCTTATTTGCATTTCTCAGGTGAGCGCGAGCACCGAGGGAAAAGGTGACCCCTTTGTTTGGTTTGTCTTGCGCATTGTTCGCCAACAACTTTCCCAGCCTTCTGTGTTTGTCAGAAACTTTGTTGAGTGCTTTGTTTTCCAGCAAAGCTTGAACCCGAACAAATGAAACAGACATGGTGATTAGATATGAATCCCGCAGGGTCGCGCCGTGTAATTTTGCCGCTCCCGTTGATGTACACATTCAAAAATGAGCTGCTGGATTTTGCCGCGAGCCAGCAGCATCTGGCCTCTTGTGAATGTGCGCGCGTGTGTTGCCGCGGCAGGCTGCCTGATTAGCGCTGTCGCTCCACGACCGAGACCGAATTAGCTTTGCGCCTACTTCCGAGTGCGTGTACGTGTGCTGAAGAAATAACGAGCGAGCCTTGCAGTTGCTGAGCTTCTCTTCTACATGCAGAAATGCGCCGGCCTTGCTTCTCCGGCAAAAGATAACCGGAGAAGGGTTTTTACTGTAATGCGCGAGCATCGACTCTGTTGGACAATATCGCTTTTTCGCTGTACCTCGACGACTAGTTTGAGTTTACTTTGGATTGGGCGTCAGACGGAAACTACCGTCGTAGCTTAAAAATGCAATCTAGGAGCCCATGAGGGAGCGTCCACTGTAAATGGAAACCAAATGGTGGGGGCCAAGGCGTCAATTTGAGGTGAGGCATTCATTCTTTTGCGCGCGATCCACTGATGTCAATATTTAATTTTTAAAATATTTACAACATTTAAAAAATGTTAAGGAAAGAAAGCACAGTGGGAACAAAAAGGGTCTTGGCGTGGGACCTTGAGGGACACCGTAAATTTGTCCACAAAATTAACATGAAGGACGGGATTACTGACCCTTGATCATAGTTGTAGTACTCTTGCGTATAGTAGTCCTGACCCGGATCGATGCCGGACTCCATGGATAACTCCTGGCAGAAGGACGGGCCGTTAATACAACGCTGACACACACACAGGCAGACGCGCTCGCGAGTCACTTCCCACAAAGAGTCAGCAAGAGGTCAAAGAGAGCGAGAGTACCTCAGGTCTGAGGAGAGAAGGTCGGAGGAGTTGTCGTGTCTTCCGAGAGAGAAAAACAAGCAGCGGATGAGAACTGAATTGAGGACGTGCGGCGCGCTCTCACAAAATCTCATGCGGTCGTGTCCCCAAACTCAACGCGGCTCTGTCATCGTTTTCACTTTGGGTGGCAACAAAAATGAGTGGCGTCTAAAAATGCAACGTTGTGCTCGCACGTCAACTTTGCACGCGAGGAACATGCCGTTCTTCGTTCAAGTCAGCTCAAGACGCAGATGAGGAAAAGGCAATGACAATCCACTTTTTCTTTCTTTTCTTTTAGTGCGAAGGAACAGAAAAGAGAGGCCAGCATGCGAGCGAGGAAAGCCAAGAAGCAGCCCCATGCCACGCCGGAGAGCGGACGGCAAGCCGACACCTACCTCCTGTTGTCCGTACCTACGACTGCGGGACCACACGGGCGGGGGCGGAGGGGACAAAAAGGAAGAGGAGCAGAGACGCACCGTAAGTCAAATGCGCATTTCACATTTGACGTGTTGCGTTGCCTTGCGATTCAAACGCACGCTGGCAGACATTTGACATCGGCTGAAATTTGAAAATGCATTGAAGTACATGCGGCGCAGTGTGTGTGGGGGGGGGGGGATGTGCCTGCTGATCCAGGCCTGCTTTTTTTTTTTCCCCTCTCCTTCTCCAAAAAATATCGGGTCGCATGAAGGCTGACGATACCAAGCGTGATTGACTCTTTTCCATCCTTTCCACCTTGACTCGCTGTGCGTGCGTGCGTGCGTACGTTAAACTGCGACCGTGAAAAGCGGCGAGTTGGGTTTCGTGACCCGTTTGCATTGATCACAATTGCTCCCGTTTTCTTCGACTTGAGGTCCATCCGTTTTATTGAGCGAGACATCTCGTGCAACAGGTTGCGATGAGAGAATTTGACCGCAAATCGACCTTTGGAAAGAGAGTGGCCAGAAGGACACAAACGACACGACGCAAAAGGACATTCGTCACGTCGTCCCGATTTCCCCCAAAGAAGCGTCTTCAAATGCACTTGCGCTTTGGCTAAAATTCAACCGCAAACACGAATGGGGCGTTGGACAAAAAAAAAGAGAAAAAGAATCAATCAATCAAATCAAATCAAATCAAATACAATGAGGATTACGATAAGATGAACAATGCGGCGTCCATCTAACTTGTAGCAAAACACAACCAAAGGTTATCATGGAACCGGCAGAATCCCTCCGCAAATCTCCCAGCGCAACGCCGGGAGATCCTGAGCCATTGGCCCACTGAGCGCGCACTTTAGAAAACAACTTGATGCAATGCAATAAGAGAAGAAATAATGAGCCCCGGCTGATGGTGTGAGTTGTGGTGAAAGGGAAGCGCTGTAAATAATTCGGAAAAAAAAAAAAAATCATCATCAATGCATAAATAAATGCTCTCTTGACATTCTTCGCTTCTTCTTCATTTGAAAGCCATGCTGCCATATCTGATCATGACTGTCCTGTATGTCGGCGCTGGTTCGTGTCCTTCTGCCGATCGGAGGCTCATTTACTGTCGTGCGTTCGAGCGGCCCGACAATCCAATTGAGAATGGCAACGTCGAAGCAAATCCCGTGTCCAAGGGCTGAAGGCTAGAGGACGGTGGACTGAGGGGAGAAGCGTTTGTCAAGCTCAAGCACCATCGAGTTCATGTTTGGCTTTGGCTGAATCTGTTGAGGCGAAGGCTTGACTTCTCCTCCTCCTCCTTCTCCCTCCGCCGCTCCTCCTTCAGCTAACGCGTCCGAGGAGTCGAGCGAGTCCACGGCGTCGCTAGACGCGCGCTCCTTCATGACCTTTATGAGCGGGATCTGCTTCCGATCGATCTGGCCGAACATGTTGGCGACCGACTTCTCGATGTCGGCGATATTCTGGATGTTTTTTAAGATGCCTTTCAGCTCCCTGCGGGGAGGCTCCGGGTCCGCGGGCGGGGGCCGCAGGGACGCGGGTCGCAGGGCGGGCGCCTCCGAGAACGAAGGGAGCACAAAGGTGGAAGGTCTCACGTGCGAGGGCGACAGAGGCGGAGGGAGGGGCGGCGGAGGGGGGGGCGGGGGCAAAGGCCGGCCGCCGGAGGGAGATGGCATCCAAGGAGGTGGAGAGGAAGTTGAGCGGACGGGCGGGGGAGGCGGCGGCGGCGTGCAAGGGGGATCGGGGATCAGCTCCAAATGCACCTGAAGTCCGTCTTCCGGACTCTGCTTCTCCGTCAGCCCAAAGCGACGCAACACGGGCGGGGTGGGCTTGCGGCTGGGCGGGGGCGTGCCGCCGTCCGTTCGGGTGATGACGATACTCGGGGGACTCTCTCTCGGCCGGACCTTTGAGCCGCCGGGGGCGGAGTCGGCCGAAGCGGACGGGAGGACGTCGGCCGACGGAGACGCCCGCGGCTCTCCGTCCAGCTTTTGCCTCATTTCCCGGACGGCCTGCCGCTCGAACTGGCGGGCCTGTTGTTTCACCGTCAGCTTGGGTCGCGGGCCCAGGCTGGCCATCCCATGGGCCTTCAGCAGCTCCAGTTGCCACTGCACGGGATCCATCACCACTTGCCTCCTCGAGGCCTCGTACGTCTCTCTGCCACGTAGCCTGGAAGGGAGAGTCCAGCTGTGGCCGGCCCCCGAGCCCCTCCCGCCGTCGCTGCCGCCGTGCCCGCCGAATGCCGTGTCTCCTGCGGGGGAGCCGATCCTCAACCAGGCCTCCCGAAGACCTCTCCCGGAAGGGGAGAAGTGGCCGAGGAGCTCCCTCCTCCTCTGGCTGCGCCCGAGAGTCTCCGGACTGCTCAGGGTTCCGTCCTCGTGGTAGATGGGGTTTTGGATGGTCAGGGGCTTTTCGTCGGACAGAAAGGTGACGCTGGACTCGGACTTGGGAAGTTTGTTCAGCACCCCGCCGTTGGCCACGCACTGCCGATGGGCCGCGATGGCCCGGGTGGCGAAATCGGAGATCAGTCGTTGCCGATCGCTTTCATCCAAACTTCCCGCGCTGCGGCCGCATCGGCTGGGGCGGAGGTGAAGGGGAGGA
>CAAKHF010024071.1:75294-88364 GCA_901007745.1 Hippocampus kuda | reverse complement strand
TGGAATTGACGTCACGGCTAAGAGATGACGACTGCAAATACTGCAGGCCCAAAGTGCTGCGCTACAAAGGAGCTAGCGGATCACGACTATTCACGACAGTAGGGAAGGGTCACCGTGCTGCGAGAGTTTGCAGATTTCCTTTTGGCGAGCGGCCGATTGAACGCTGTTTTCCGAAGGCCGAAGCCAAACCGCAAACTTCCAAAGCGCCGGCTTCCGCTTCGGAAAGTCCATTCAAACCTGCGCTGCGCACCTTTCCGCCGTGCACGCTTTTAACCAAAACATCGCAAAAAAGCGACAGCACGAAAGAAGGCGTTACTCACTTTTGACTGGCGGTTTTGCAGCAAGGCGGGAAGAAGAAGAAGACACGCATTGTGTTTCACATTCAGTACAAGACGTGTTTGAAATCCGACCATCTGCAAAGTGTTAGCTCGACAGTTGGCCGGGCTCTCAAGCTTCAGTCCTCGCGGGCCGCTTCCTTGCATGTTTTCGATGACACCCGAGTCCAATGATCAGGGTGCTTATCAGGCTCTGCCAGACCTCGCTGATCCAGCAAAAACTGCGCTGAGCTGAAGTTTTCATTCTTTGAAATAGTGTGCCACCAGCTAGTGGTCAACAGTGAAATGACACCCCAATTAAATGGGAGTCAGACCCCCCCCCCCCCTCCAAAAATGTCTCGTCGACACTTACATGGCGTTGTCGCCCAGCTCTTCGTACAAGTTGTTGGCGGCGCCCCCTCCAGGTTTGCCGCTCGGCAGCGCCATCTGGAGGCGGGCGGTCTTGGCACACTCTTCTTGCCGTCTGTGGAGGAAAGCAGAGAGTTAGAGATCTGAGGGTTAGGGTTAGGGTTTTCTTTCTGTCTTTTTCTTTTTCATTGCTAGCGATAAAACGGCCGTGACAAGCGCTTTAGCATGAACATGAAAAGCTGGACTCACTCTTTAAATCTGCCGATGAGCCGTTGAGTGCAGAAACATGGAGAGAGCGGGAGAGAGACAGATTAGTGACTCTTTGAAGCATCAATCGCACCGAGATCCAAGTTGGAGTTGGAATCAAGTAAAAAAAGGCGTGAGCGCCGCTCTCGGTTCATTCTCTTCATTTGTGAAGAGGGTCTGCTCTGTTTGTATGTGTTGCTGTTCGAGGAGCAGTCGTTTGGATGACCGCAACCTCCGTGCTACTTTCTGGTCGCTTCCGAGTGGCGTTTCATGTTGGGTGTTGGCGCGAGGCGAGACTGAGTTGAGGTCTCCACATTGATTGACTTGGCGAATGTAAAATAGCGCGGCGCATACTGCCTGTAGGTGATGAGAACGATGAGTATGGCGGGCACGCAGCAGATGATGATGATGACCGCCAGGGCCAACAGCGCCCCCTCCGTGTAGCCGACAGTCTGCGCAGCCTTCTTCACGCCGGTCACCGCTTCCGGGGTTCGGATCTCCAGAACACGCCCTCCGGGGGGCATGAAGGGCTGGAAGGCTTTGTTGATGTCGAGGAGCTTTCCGTCGAGAAACCTTGCCAAAGGCACGCAAATGCCCGTTTGCGAGCGGCGCTCGCTCGCATCGAGCGCGCTTCTCACTCACTCACTCAGTTGGCGCGCTTCTTACTTGTGGAGCTCCTGTCTGGAGACGGCTCTATTCGTCAGCGGGTCGATAGCGTAAACGGTCAGGTCGGATTTGCTGTAGTCCTCTTGCTCCAGTCCATCCCCGTGCCGGCGGGGGCCGATAGCTTCCACGAAAAGCCGAGCTCCGGGAATCTGCTCCCCAACGTAGTGCTCCAAAACGCTGGCAAGGAAAAAGCGCATGGCTTTCGCGTCAGCAGAATGAAGTGCCACGCGCGAGCCCCTTTCTCCCCCCCCCCCCCAACTCTTTAGAATACCCAAAGCAAGGGCACAGCGCCCGCTGCGCAACGTTGATTCCCGTCCCCGCAAAACAACCTGCTCGCAGCAGGGAAGCTGCGTTTGGAGGTCTTTCGAGGTACTGCAAGCAAACATCAGAAGCGCACGCGCCGTGTCTTCATGGCCCGTGAGATGGGCGCATGGGCTTGCGCCTGACCTTTTCAACAAGACTCGTTGAGCTGCCATTTTAGCATCGCCGCAATCATTTGACACTCTGTGTCGCGCCGGCGTTTGAGAAGTTGACGGCGAGAGGGCTCCAAGAACAGACGGCCAGATCGCGCTCGTTCTTGTCAAATAACCACGCGGGGGGAAACGCGCTTTGAGCTCAACAGTCATCGTTACCTGAGCAGTTTGTCTTTGTTTTGGTCCACAAACGTGGGTGGGATGTTTGAGACCACCACCTGCATGTCCAATTGGTTCACCACCGACACCTGCAAGTGACAAAAATGCAAATGACAATCGTGCCGGGCCCCAGCGTGAAGCAGCGAGCACCTCGGGTGAACGGGGGGGGGGGGGGGCAGCTTTGCAGCGTTGGCCCGCTTTGCCCCAATACTTTTGTCCACGCGGCACCACTCCAATCCTGTCCTTTTGGAGAAAATACTCGCCACTATCTCCGCCTTGCTGCTGTGTCCTCGCCCGTAGTCGTCGGTGGCGACCACCTCCAACCTGAAGTAGGAGCGTCGCATGTTGCGGTACGCGATGGCCGTTTTGAGCACGCCGCTGAGCGACTCGATGACAAAGCCGTCTTTGCTGTCCTTGCCGTCTTTCCCGGCCAAGGGGGCGTCGATGAGGCGGTACGTCACCGAGCTGTAGTTGCCGGTGTCTTTGTCCAGGGCCTGCAAGATGATCATTCCATGTCAGCGCGCTTCAAGGAGCAACATTCGCATCGTGGCGGCCAGCATCGCTAGCATGATTTTCTGAAAAGAATCTCTTTTCATCCTGGCCAGATTTGGGAGACCCCCACCGTACAGCGAGAGCCGGGCTCACAAAGGTGGCCTTGGAACTACTGACCGTTTGATCCCACGCGACCGCATACTGTACATATTCGTCTTTCAAGACACAATCTGCAAAAGCCTGAATTAGCCGAAGCTTTGAGCTGTTGATTGTAGGTTGTTTTTGTGTGTGTGTGTGTCTCTGAAGCTGATGGAGAGTGCTTTCTGTTGGAGCCTGCTGAGCTTTAGAGGGCTTTTAGTGCTTCAAAGAAGAGTCAAATGCGACCAAATGTCACGTGCTGGGCAAACCGTCGACATCTTCTGACTCGGTTCCAAGGAAAAAGGTGCATTTGCAAAGGTCAGTCTTATTTATGTTGAGACTCGAGCGTCTCCTTCATCCTTTGCAGCACTTACTGAGCCTCTTCTCTTCAGTGCCGCGGCCGACCTTCTGCGCTCATAAATCATCCACGCGCCGGCTCCATCCATTCATCCACTCGTGACTGGAGCGAATATCTTGTCGATGCAATTTCGGAGGACGTGAGTGATTTAGATCCACTTCCTACCCTGTTCCGGCCCCCCTCTTGCACCGACTGAGTCGCAATCGCGGCAGGGAGACGTGGCCATGAAAGCGTCGGGGTCACGGTCGGTCTGAGCTTTCGGGGTCCATGTGCAAAAAGGACTCCTGTGTTGGCAGAATCTATCGCTCGCTCAGAATCGAAGTCTCGTTCCGCCGGCCGTCTAGCCGTGCCGAAGCGTCGCCGTCGCCGTACCTGCACTTGCAAGACGGAAGTGAAGGTTTTGGCGTCCTCCGCCACTCCTCCGATGTAAAGAGAGCTGGTGAAAACCGGCGGGTGGTCGTTCTCGTCCTGGACGTCAATCACCACCACGGCCGTGTTACCTGAAAGGCACGCGCGCCCAATTGAGTTGGGAAGGAGAATGACGGGCGTCACGACGGAGCACGCGACGGAGCGAGGGCGCTTGTGGCGGATGAAGCCGTTTCAAAGCCAGTCTCGTCCCGCTTGGACGTTTTGGCCACTCGTCGCCGTAAAAAGATGCGCCTGCCTCCATCCATGCCTGCGGCGCGACCTGATCTCTGAGAGAGGGCGAGGGAGAAAGAAACAAAACAAAAACGCAAGCACCCAGTCAAGACTCTTGCCATCAGAAATGCTGACGCGGCCACACGGAAACGTCCGTGGCCCACGTGAATGTGCCGGGTGGATTTTGACACGGTTTCTTTTCTCCTTTCCCCTCCAGATCCCTTGCCGCGCCGCGCCGCGCCGCACAAAGGACGATTGGCAAGCGACCAGGATGCTACCGGAAGGAGCGCCGAAGATGACGGCGCTTGGGATCAAGGACGATGCCTTTCGGGGGGGGGGGGAAAAGTCAAGCAAGCGGCAAGTTTTGCAACTCAAAGTAAGAGACGACGACGACGACGACGTGGAACTTCATCCCACAAAGACAAGGTAAGCCGACGTCACGCTTTAGCGAGCCGAGAGCGCGTCACGCGTCCACTCGGATGTACGTCACTTGCGTGTTTGGGACCGTCAAACATGCCAATGGTGCAAGCGGTGTGCAATGGATTTGAGCGTCGCGTAGCGGGCTAAGACACGTGCTCCCACGTCTGCTTTGTACCAACGGCGTCCTTGTGGTCATTGTACCGAACTGCCAAACTGCCGCTCGGGCTGCGGGAACTCACGTACTCTTGGAGGGGGCTCGGAGGTCGGAGGCGACCACCCTCACGGAGTCGGCTTGGACCTTGAGAACGTAGCTGGAGTTGGCCTCGTAGTCCAGCGCTTTGGCCGTGGAGATCAAGCCCGTTTGATTGTTTAACGCAAACACACCTGCGAGGGAGGAAGCGGGGAGAGAATAGGTCGGGAGGGGCTCCGACATCAGACGGACCACTCGTACGGCCACCGCAGTCGTCTGCTTCCAATTCGGCCGCTCTGTACGACCGACCGCTGACATATGTGGCTTCCCCGTGTCAATTGCCGCCTCCATCGGAGGAAATCGGCGAGCTCCTTTTTGTTCTCTGCGCTCACGATGCGCCAGGTCGCCGTCGACGCAAAGTCAAAAGCGGTCGCCCACGCGCCTGCGCTTAAGCGTAGAAACTGGCAAGCCGCGCCGGCCGAGCGCTCACGCTACAGGCGTGCGCTCACCTCCTGGGTTGCCCTCCACGATGGAGTACACGATGGTTTGATTGACGGCAGCGGCCAGGATGACTCCCACGGGGGTTCCGACCGCAGCTTCCTCGCTCACGGGCGGAAACCTGGGAACACATCAGTCCAGCGACAGCCGCCGTCAGCCCCGTAAAATATGGAGACGCGGAGATTTCAAATCTGTCAAGTACTTGCGTCTATCCCTCGACCTGGCGTACCTGTATTCCTCTCGGGTAAAGATGGGAATGACGGAGGGCTGCAGGACGGTGATCTCCACCAGCGCGGTGGTCTCCTTCACCGGCTCGCCGTCATCGTAGGCCACCACCAGCAGCTGGCAAAGGCACACGCCAGGGAAAAGTCGTTTGAATTGTTTGGGGCCAAAGGGTGATTGACAAGGAGTTTAGAAGGCGTGTTTGGAAATGACGCTCTCCGTTTTGGCAGTTCATCCTAGCAAAGATGGCTTTCTTAAAGCGGAAGCCTTTCTGCCCTTGTGTCTCAGGTGGCCTTTTCAGTCCTAGTTGCGCAATGTTTGGAAGAGCTGAGAGGGTTTTGAATCTGTTGCGGTCCAAAGGAGCACGTGACGCCCCCGCGTGGCAATCAAGAGCGCGCTCCACTCGGGACATACTTTGAACGTCCAACGCGGCTCGACTTACGGTGAATTTGAGGTTGGGCTC
Organism: Hippocampus kuda; assembly: GCA_901007745.1. Lineage (NCBI taxonomy): Eukaryota > Metazoa > Chordata > Actinopteri > Syngnathiformes > Syngnathidae > Hippocampus > Hippocampus kuda. Next base: position 82,717 of record CAAKHF010024071.1, on the reverse strand, counting down.
CTCGTTGAGGTTGACTCTGGTGACCACCTTGCCCGTGTGTTCCTCCACCTCAAAAATGCTGGCCGAGTACGAATAGGCCCCCCGGTCCCCCCGGTCCACTCTGTAGCGCACCAGGCCGGCCGCTGTTCCCTGCCGACACGAGAAACGGCGCTTGGGTTTGCCTCGCCCAAATTCCACGTGCAAAAATTGGATTCTGCGGCGTTCAACGGCGTTCCACTGTAGCCGCCTTCGTTCGCCGCATCAGGATGAAAGCGCTCTTTTTTTTTTTTTTTTTTCCTTCCGTTTTGCTGAGTCGACATGCCCCACTTTTGACACGTACACGCGCTTTCAATCAAGTCGTCGAGTGGCTTCAGATCGCGCGCTTGAAAATGTCAGCCGCCGTGATTTTTATGGCCGGGCCGCCCGATGAGCGAGAACGTGAGCCGCCGTGAACGCGCGCCGAGTCGGCACGAGTCGAGAAGTAAAATGACGGACCGGAGATGCGAGTGCAAATCAAGCGTAGCGTAAACACCGTCGACCGTCGGCGCATCGGCGAGCGCCAAGGAAGCTGCGGCCGGCGGAGACCAAGTGACATGGGCGTCGCCGGGCGGCTCGCTCGAGCGGGAGGGGCTCACCGCGGGGTCGGAGTCGTTGGCCATCACCGTGGCGACCACCGTCCCCTTGACGGCGTTGGGGGCCACCATGCCGCGGTACGTCGGCTGGCCGAAGACCGGAGCGAAGTCGTTCACGTCCTGCGGAGAAACCAACACGGCCTGAGCGCAGAAGCTCGCCCGCCCTCTTGGCTCCAGCCGATAGAAAAGAGCCGCTCGGCCTCCCTCGGAACCAACACCGGGACGCGACGCGACGCACCGTGATGGTGACGGTGACGGAGGCCAGGCCCGGAGGCATGCTCCCCGCGCTGTCCACCGCCTCCACGGTGAAGGTGTGAGAAGAATTAGACGGCGTCAAGGCCTCAAAGTCCAGCACTTTGCGCACGGACAACTCTCCCGTGACGGGGTCCACGCCAAAGAGCTCGAGGATGTCCGAGCCGGAGCCGGAGCCGTCGCTTCGGATGCGATAGGTGAGGTTGGAGCCGAGATCGGCGTCGGTGGCCTGGGCGGGACGCAGAACGAGTGACGGACGGACGGACGGACGGCCGAGCCTCCTCAGATGATTTTCCCCCTGGAGGTCCGGCGGTGAACAAAGTGGGCGCCCCCCCGCTCACCCGCAGCCTGAGAATGACGGTGCCCTCGGGACTGTTCTCCGGCAGCTCCACCCGGTACGCCCGTTGGCCGAACACGGGGCTGTTGTCGTCCACGTCCAGAACCGTGACCGACAGCGTCAGCCTGGAGCGCCGCGGGTCGGCGGCGCCGTCGCAAGCCTCCACCGTCAGAAAGTAGTGAGCCTTCACCTTGGCCGTGAGAGTCCCACATGTCGCTGGCGCCCGTTTTGCGCAACGGCGGCGGCGGCGGCGGCGGGCCACGCGAGCGGCCGGGTACCTCTCTGTCCAGCGGCAGCGTGCTTCTGATGGCTCCCGTGGCGTCGATGGAGAAGAGCCTTTGATGGTTGACCAGTCGGTAGTGAACCTGGCCGCTCGCCCCCAGATCCGGATCGCTGGCCTAGTGTCCATCCAAAATAGTGCCGAGACACCTTTGTTTCATTCTCGCACGGTCGTCGTCGTCGTCAAAGCGGCCGCGTTCGCCAATGCAGAAGAGCGCTCTGTGCAAACGCGCACCGACGTGAGCCCGACCACTGGCGGGCCTCATTAGAAAGTTTCCCGAGTTGCGTTGATGATCGCCGATCCTCGCCGTAAAAGGCAGCGGCTCCATTTAATCAAGAGCCTCCGCGGAACTCGCGTGGGAGGACACGTGGGAAAGTAGATCAGAGCGTCTGTAATTAGCCGTCACGGCGGCGACCTTTCCGCAGGTGGCCGAGACGTGCGGGACTTATGTGCCACGTCTCCGTTGGGCCAAAAGAAAAAAAATTGTTCTTTTTGGAGAGAATCAAAGAAAATGCTTGGAGAGAAAGTCATGCGAACTGGCGCCCTCGCTTGCGTTCACTCCAACGATAGCAACAATGTGCTTCGCTTTCATCTTTGTCAAGTCAAATCAGACTTTGTCGTTCATTTTGGAACGCATTTATTTTGGGATTTCCTGTAATGTGAAACCCAAAAACTAATCAACAAAAAGCCAAACTAAAATGAAGCGTTCAAATAAAAACGAACAAACGTGTTCTGAAAGGCTTAGAAAGAGGAAATAAGATCCAACAGAATTAAAAAAGTCAAAACAAAAACTAACCATCATCGAAATTCCAAAACGATTGCGACCCTGATTTGCATGCGTCATTTTCAAAGTTGATGTTGATGGTCAAAGTGTGGCATGTGGGCTCCCTCTAGTGGTACGCAAAATAATCACGGCCCAGCGACTGTTCGGTTGAATTTTTTTGTCGTCGTGAAATTTGCTGTGGAAAAACGTTTTAGCTGGTGTAAAAAAAAAAAAAAACAAAATTCGACAAGCACTCCTCTCGACTCCGATCTGTCATTTTGCGTTCGCATTCATCATGTCATCCTTGAAAGCGAGATGAAATTCAGTTGCACTCAAAGTGTCTGTGTGCGTTTGTGTGTTCATTGCTACCTTGACCTGGCCGACGAATGCGTGATCCTGCTTTTCGCTCACAGTCAGATTCAGCGGCATTGAAGGATCGAACAGCGGGTCGTTGTCATTAACATCAGTCACCACAATGTTCACCGTCGCACTGGAGGTCTGCACACACGCACACGCTCATGTTGCACTGCCACACATTTATATATATATATATATAAATATATATGTATGTATTTATATATATATATATGTGTGTGTGTGTGTAAACAAAATGCTAACGCTAATCATTGTTCAGAAAATACTTGAAAGCCTTCATGACGTGACTGACGTGAGTGTTCTTACCCCATCGGGCCGCTCGTCGGAGGCCGTGACCACCAGGGTGTAGTGGTCCAGTGCCTCCCTGTCGAGAGGTTTGGCCAGGACCAAATACCCCGAGCTGAGGGAGAGGGAACGCGCATGCGTCAAGCGACATTCATCCCGGGGGGGGCGGGTAACGAATGCAAAAATAGAAAAGAAGCCAAGCGGCAACGTTTTATGTTCAACGTTTGGGTCTTTTTCGTCGCAATCTTGGACGTGTCAACGCTGGCTCATGAGCGGCTTTGCGCTCCAGTGTGGAGGGGCAGCCCACCGGCATTCGGCAAATGTTGTTGTTGCGCGCTTCCTTTGGCAGCATCTTGTCATACTTTTTGAAGAAACCGTCAGGCTGAGGCGAGGCACGCTGATGTCATTCTTGACTCTGTCTCCTTCCCCCTCCCCCCTAAAAAAAGATGTCTTGACTACACTGTGTCATCTTAGAATTTGGTTTTTGAAATCCAACCCTTTTGCAAAACGGGCCCATGTAAAAATATCGCGCAGGTTTGTTGCCGCAGGGCGTCATGGCGTTGGCGCCAAAGCGCAAGTCAGCAACGCCTGTGCAGTCGGAATGGGAGAATGCAGCGAAAGCTCAGCAAGAGTCGTTGTCCGATGTGTGACAATATTCCAAGCAAGTGCTTGTTTCGTGGGCTTTTTTTTTCTTCCCGTTGCTTTTCTTTTTTTGGACTCCATATTTTGACAATGCCATTTTAAATCCTGCGTCTTAGCTTCCTGGCCGCTGTTCAACATGAGGGGCCGGCATTTTATTTGTTCATTGATTTATTTATTCGCTCCGCACGTCACTTCATATTTGCATCCCTCTTGTTTCTCTTTGAGGACATAATTTCCCCCCGAGAAATGTAAATAGACCTTCCCTGGTGGTGGCGATGCATTTTTGATGACATGTAAATGAAGAAATAGAGCAGTGCGCCTTTGATAATGTATGCGGCTCTCTCAGGTGGCAATCGTTGAGTCAAGGATCTTTTGGAGCTATTATTGTCTCTCCAGTGGTGCTCGTGCAAAATTGTCCTTTTATGTTGCGTCGCGTCTGAAGGCAAGCTAACCACGTGTTTTGACCCCGGAAGGCGCTCGCGTCAAACGCGGCGAACTTACCTGTGCTCCAGTAAAAACTGCTCACGGTGATCCCCGCGGTTGATTCTGTAGACGATGGGGTCCCCCTCCCGATCCGTGGCCTGAGATGATGATTGAAGGCCACAATGTTAGCATTTGTTTCCCGCCGCGATGCGCTCGTCACACAACGCGGGCTCCGGTGCTCCCGCTGGTCGATCTTGATTCGACCTTTGCTGATCGGCGTGATGAGCGAGAGTCACCGCGGACCGTCGGTCCAAGCCCGGCGTCGATCGGCGCCACCTCGGTCTCAAGAGACCCAAACGTGGCCATCCCCGATACTTAGCGAGGAGCGGATGCGCGTACCTGCAGGTTAAGCAGCGACGCCCCCGTCCTCATTGCTTCGCTAATCTCCAGGCTGTAGCGCTGGCGGGGAAAGCGCGGAGGACTCTGGTTGTTGGGCGGCAGCACTTCAATGTAGACCGTTGTCACGGACGACCTTGAGAGCAAATGGGCCCTTTGAGCTTTGGGCTTTGCTTTTTTTGTGGTGGTTGTTTTTGCGCTCAGTGTTGAATCGATCAAGTCAACAAGAGCAACGTTTGCCTTGCAAAGGTGCTCTTGCCGAGCTCAGGGAAAGCTTTTGTCTTGCAATCCCTTCATTTGCGTAAAAGCCCTCGGAAGGTCACGACGCTCGGCCCTTCTCTTCGTTACGCAGCACGTCGTCTTTGGGAAGGTCGCTTCGGCCGATAGCTCAATGTGCGCGCATCCATTCGAGTCCGCCAGTAAAAGGCCCGCCTCAACTTACGAGGCTCGTCGGCCGCTTCTTTGAAAACTCCCGGGGGAAATGAGCGCGGCGCGAGAGATTGAGACAAAGAGCAACCATTTGAAGAAAGCCAACGCGGCTTGGAGTTGCTCAGAGACCCTGACGCTTTTTTCGACGTCCTCCGAAGTGACACGGAGGCTGCTGGCGAATTTGAATTTGAATTGGATTTGACACCGGCGCAAAGCCATTGAATGCGCTGCGAGTGACTGACTGACTGACAGCTCTTTTCCACCCGCGCGCTGGCTTTGTCTTTGTCACTGCGATGAGCGTGGCGCTTGACATTGCACAAAGCCGCGGGCCTTCCCTCGAAAGGGGAGGCTCCGCGTGCCCTCCGTCAAAACCTTCACATTTGCTTGCGTCTCACTTGTCAGCTCGCCGGTAGGCCCACCGCACGCTAACTGCCAAGCCCCGCCCCCCCCCCCACCCGATACTCCCCCGGCGAGGTCATCGGAGGTCATTGCCCTCAACAAAATCAAATAAGAAGCCAAATGCTCTTCATTTCTCTTCCTTGGCGTGCGTGGCGCCCCAAAACCCTTTTCCAACACGCATCTGTAATTCGTGACGTCTCAGTGGCAAAATAGGTTCCGCCGCAAAGCGGGGAGGTCCGACTCGAATGTGCGGCGCAAGAAAAACAAGAATGGCGGACAAAAGCCTTTTTTTTTTACCTTCTGTAAGGTTGTGCCCCGTTGTCCGTAGCTTCCACAGTCAAAGCGTAGGTCCGACCCACAGATAGCCCCGCGCCTGCTGCTACGGTCAGATTGCCGGTGCTGCAAACGCAAAACAACCTTTCAGAGACAGGAAGTGAGAAAAATAAGGCCATCCATACGTGCACACGCGACGAAATACGACAACTACTCAATGGTGTGCAAATCGAAAGCGTTTTGTTCCAAAGCATATCGTCATTGTCGTTGCTATTTGAGAGGGGGAAAAGGATCGTTTAGATGTCGAGGTGTCGCTCAAGCAAAACTGATTGGCATCGGTGACAAAAAAAAGAGATCTCTTTGAAAGCAAGCCGTGCTCCACTGCTGATTATGGGGAAAAAACGTTGCCGAGACATCTTTGTGAAAAACTGCTGCCAAAAAGTGCGCTTACCTGTTGCCAAGCAGAAACCGCCCCCGATCCCCCGCTACGATCCGATAGCTGACCCGGCCGTTGGGACCCTCGTCCTCATCGACCGCCGACAGCTGCAAGAAAGCGCGCGTTGATCCAAGCGCCCGATTGCCACCGTCCAAAAGTGCCGCGGATGCGTGCGGCGCGTGAGTGAGTCCAAGTGCACCTGCAGCAGCGTTTCTCCGGGCGGCGCGTCGGTGTACAGGTGGACGTGATAGGACACGTTAGCGAACGTCGGCGTGTTGTCGTTTGCGTCCAGCACGGCGATGGTCACGGCGACCGGAGCGCTCCGCTGGACGCCATCCGATGCTCGCAGCTACAACGACAAAGGGACGGCGACGCTTCCATTTCGCTCGGGACGTACGCTTCGAGGCCGCCGGCCACTGATACGCCGCAGGAGTATTTCAAGTGAAGTCGAAAAGAAGGCATTCATACGGCGGATAATCGGCATTACTCTCGGTGGCGGCCGGCCAGTAGAGGGCGTTAGAATGTATCTGCGTCTGTTGAATGCGACTCGTCATCTCACGTCGGCGCTAAAGTAACGAGATCTCGGAGGACGGGCGACCGCATGGGACGCGGGTATCGCGCTGCGATGCTTACCGTGAAGTTGTACGTGTCCCGTGCCTCTCGATCCAGCGGCTGCGCGATCGTCAAGTATCTTGCCATTCCACCGGGCGACACGGCAAACACGTCGGAGTAGCTGTCCAAAGACAGTTGCAGCTGAGGATCCCTGCTCTGGTAGAAGGACGCAGACGGGCGGCCCGTAGGGGACGATTAGCCATGACGTTGGCGATGGCGATGCCGCGGTTTTCAAAGACACACTCCGAGCTCGTCGCAAAAGCAGATTCGAAACGAGGCGCGTTGATCCGATTGCTAACACATTTGAAGTGTTAAGAATAAGATTGAGGAAAAAAAATAGCAACTTTGGCACAGAGCCCCGCAGGACATGAGACGTGCTTTTCAGTCAAAGCGTGTTGGTGCTTTGGGCTGTCCTTTGTGACGACTTTCTCGTTTTCTTGTTTGTTGTTGTTCTGAATTGTTTTTGCTCCCCGCGCGGCACTTTGGAGAGAGCGAGAAATACGCTCGAGCGGCGTCAGGTCCGGTTTGCTCGGGGTTGGGCTTCTTTGCGACACGCCACTCGACGGCGTCGCATCCCTCCTTGGCGTGCCGAATCCGAAAAGAGGCTTTTTGTCGACCGCCTCGCTACTTCCCATCTGCTAAGCCTGAGAGCATTGGCGCGAAAGCGGCTCATGAAAGCGCACCTCCTCCACGTCGTTATCCAGCGCCACGACGGCCAAAGGCTCCGACAGGCCGGCGTCGGCGGCCACGGTGGTTCCCACCGGCGAGCCCTCTGCCACGTAGCCGTGGTAACTGCTCTCCAGGAAGTACGGCGCCTGGTTGTTCTCGTCCAGCACCTCGATCTGGAGGCTGGCGAAAGCCGGCAACGGGTGCCCGTTATCCTGCTCGGCCTACAAGCCAGAGGGGGGGG
>CAAKHF010024071.1:54954-66890 GCA_901007745.1 Hippocampus kuda | reverse complement strand
CTTTGACTTTGTCCCTCTGTTGGAGGCAGCAGGAGGCGGCGACAGCTTGCCTTCATGGAGCTAATCGGATGACTCTCCCTCCCTTCCTAATCCGAGGCGCCGGCTGCCGGCAGGTAACCGGCTTGCGTTGGCTCGCTTACTTGTTGAAAACGCACGCGCGGCGGCCATTGGGAGAAAGGGAGAGAAAAAAAAATGCGCCAAGTGGGCTTATATTATTTTGTTCCCCGTACGCCAAAGCGAATTGGGAGAATTGGAACTGTCGTCATCTGACTTTTTGGGGGTGAGCGTTGGTCAGACCCCCATCCCCACTCGGCATGACTTTTGGCTGCAATCGCTGGCGCATCGCCCGTCTCGGAAGCGAGCGCTTGGAAGGCGCCTTGCCGCACTCACCGCGTTATCCTCCGCGTCGCGGCCGTGGGCCGAACGTCCACTTTTCCGCACTCGGTCGCCGCGACATCCGGGAAAACAGTGCGGCGAACGACATCCACGGAACTCGTCCAGACGCGCCTGCGCGAGCGGGGCGACGGGGACGGGGGGGCTTCGCGACTCCTCGAGGAAAAAGACGAGCGGCGTCGCCTTCCCGCCACGCGGATGAATAGGCGCTCTTTGGGTTTGCGTGGAAAACCGCCTGCGCGCGCTGAGATACGTGAGCTCCGAGGCGGCGTAACAGTACACCTCCTCTTCTTGTGTTCTCCCTCCGCTTTGGCAACCGGAGCCGGGAGGCAGCCGGTGGAAGCGAGTTGGGGGTTGGAAGGGGTGGGGTGGGGTGGGGGAGTGAGAGAGAGAGAGAGGCGGCAGAGTCGGTGTTAAATGTACTGCAAGGCGAGAAGCATGTGCAGTCACGTGGTGATTGCAGGTGAAAATCCACCACTTTGCCTTCCCAATTGCCTTCCCGACTAGCTCCGCGCTCATGGCAAATTGAAGACGGCAGCTTTCAAAATACAAAGTGCTGGACATGAAGTCCAATTCAAGCATGTCAAAATGAAGATGAACACCGAGATGAAGTAAAAAGGGGTTTGTCCACATTCTATCCAAACGTGTCATTGCCACCGTTGTTCTGAGAGCCTTCATCCGTTGCTGAGATCTTTAGCTAGCCCGTGCGATCGCTATGGGACGAGTTGTCAGTTTTAGAGCCGCTCGCCGACGATTATTTTCATCATCGCTTCATCTTGTGGGAGTCGAAAGCAAAAAATTCTCCGGCCGGCCCGCTCCACCTCGCCCTTTCGCCCTTTCTTTTCTCGCTGTCCGTTTAGCCGGCCTAAAAATGGTCATTTTAGCGCTTCGTCGAGGTTCCGTGGTCCGTCCCCGCCTACGTTTTATTTTCAACGCATCGCTCGTGCCTAGATTGGCACACGCGGCGTTAAGCGCAAGCCCCATTGGTGCAGCGCGGCCCTTGAGAGCCGTTCGCACGCATCCGCCGTTCAAGTCCCAACGCAGGTACGTGGCCAAGGACAAGGGCTGCCGCTTTGACCGTGGCTCTGTGCCCACTTGATCGCCGCGCTCTTTTATTCATCGGGCTATTTCATCAAACGGCGTTTTTTTTTAATTCACTCGCTGCCAAAGTCTCTTCTTGACAGGGGCCCCGTTTTGCTTTTGCTCACCAGCCAGCAAAGTGGGCCACGGGGGAGATGAGCTCGCTCAGCCTGGGGGAAAAAAACGTGGCCACACCGGAGCGGAGACCGGATGAGCCCGTTGTTTTGCGTCATTCCACCTTGCTCCAAGAAACACGGGCTCGCCAGCTCAAAGAAGCGTTTGCCCCGACACTTGCGGTCGATGCCTAATTGAAAAGACGGCGAGCAAGCGACGCTGACTCGGGGGCGGGCCAATTACAGCCCCTTGCGGTACACCGCCGGGATGTGACCCGCGGGTCCATCTGCTCCCGTCTGCTCGACGGGATTAGGCACAAATCCCGTTGAGCTCCAGGGAACGGCGAGGAAAAGATCAGTGGCGCAAAGCTCACTTTGAAGAAGTGGTTTCTTTTGTCTTTTGTCAAAAGATGATGTGAAAACCAATACGGAGGAACGATTTCATTGTGACAACCCTGACTGGCGTTTGATTTTTCTCCAAAGGCAACACTGAATTTGAAGGGGGAGTCAGGGCGGGACAGAAGCTGCCGGTCCAACTTTGCCCCACTTGGACTCCCATCAAGTCCAAAGCACCTGAAAGCGCAAACGTGACCTTCCTAAAGTGGATCAGAGTTGATTGGGAATCCGCCGAGAGAGAGCAACGGCGGGTTTGTGTGGCGACAGAAAAACCTCGCAGCCGCTTAACTAAAAGTATGACAACAACAACAACAACAAAAGCAAAGGTAAAACTTCCCTTCCCACGAGTCAAAAAGAAGGCAAAAGGCTTTGAGCAAGGCAACAAGTTTGTTGGGTGACAAAGTGTTCTTTTTCCAGACAGCTTTTGTAAATACAACTTCATTAAGCCCGCCGAATCCGACGAAGAGTTGGCTGCTTCTCTTTGTGCACGTGCGCGTGTATTCCCTCAAGGGGAGAAAAAAAAGTTGCGCTTCTTGCAAGGTTCAATTTTCCAAGAGAGAAAAAAAAAGTGTTTTTGTTTTTGCGCACATCGGCAGCGGGCCACGCTAAAGCTCGACTTTCAGATGCGGCTTTAATGAAGACAAGAAGGATTTCTCATCCCACCAGGGAGGCATTCCGCCTCATTTGTTCTGCTCCACGTTGACGCTTAAGCGCGGCGCATTTTTTTTAATCCTTTGAATGTTTGGCCAAGTCCTGCACGAGGCGTCGTCATTGGCTCTGCGTGCATTCGGCTGCGGCCTTTGAGCATCTCTGGTTCTCTATGAAACGAACGTCCCACCTTTGTTTCTCCCTCTCGCTCCTTGCGCAGACTCAAGCCGCCGTCGGTGTCCGTGGGCCGCCTTGTGGTGGAGCTCGGAGCGCTCCCTGGACTCCCTTCAAAAAGTTCCAACCCAAGTTTTGTTGTCTCCTTTTTCTTTTTTTTTTCTTTTTTTAAACATCAAACGAGTGCCTGGCATCAAACGGCCGATGTAACGCATAGCATTAACACGTGTCAATCAGCTCCTGAAATAACGAGCCAGCGAGCTTTGGCCCAACGCAAGCAACCGAATGCGTGTTTGTGAGTGCATGTTTTATTCATGTCGCTATTTGCTTTTGTACGAGCGGCTCTTGCTGAAAATGGGCCTTTTGTCTCGTCTTCTGGGTGACGGTAAACGACGGAGCTTTTGTTGTTGTTGTTGTTGGCGGCGTATGCAGTCAGCATTTCTCCCAAGGACAATTTGACAGGACACGGTGCGGTTGATGTCCGCCGCCGAGAGGGAAAGTGTAACCTTCCGGTAATAGGATGGTCCCGCCGGCTCCCAATCGACTCAACCATCGCGGGGGTCGGGGGGGGGGGCAGAAAGAAGAATTGACGGCGGGACATTAGAATGCGGATCAACAGAAAGCACGGCGAGGACAGAGCGAGATGCCTTCAAGGATGATCATGGAAGCACGCCGTCTGAGTGATGGCCAGGAGTCGCGAAGAAGACTAGCAAGGAAAGCCCGAGAGGAAAATAGCATTCGCTGACGCATTGGGAGGGACGAGGGGGGGGCAAATGAGGAGGAAAAACAGGCTGCGGCTGTTGCGCTGACTTCCCTTTGGCAAGAGGGCCAAGACAAACGTGGCTGCGGCCGTTTTCAAGGGCTGGCGCAATGCTCCCGCCCGCCAAATGCTTTTTTGGATGCCATCTCACTTTTGATTGGCTGTGCTACTTTCTGGTCAAGGTCACCCAACGCACCGTATCATTTATATTTGGCAGAGGGTGCGCCGGTTAAAAAGAAAAAAAAAATCCATTAGTCAGGTGAACAATTGGAGTCCCCTCCCCGACTGTTGTAGTATTTCTCGATTCGTAACCTCATAGGTGGTTTTGAATGAGTTCCATTCCTGGGATTGACTGTCCTCTTTCAATTTGCGCAGGTCAGTCGCAATGGTGTGAATTATTGATGCACCTCCGGGACTGCTAATGCGCAACCGCGCACCCACTTAATAATTAAAGGCTCGTATTGATTGCGGCAGGACAAGCAAGCGCCTCCAAAGCTTTTCACCCGCTTGCTCAACAAATGCAAGGCGCACGTTTGCCTTCCTGCCGTTACTTTTTGGCGATGCCGCTTTCCATGACATGTTTCCCCCTTAAAGTTAGGCGGCTCACTGATATAAATGGCTCGCTGAGTTATTTAGGAGATTTTAACGTCACACAAATGTATTTTTGAAGCCCGTTTTAGGAACAAGCTTGCCGCTAAAAAAAAAAAAAAAAAAGAAACAAAGGCATGAGGAGGAGGATGCAAGCATCCGGATTGGAGCGAACGACAGCAGAAAAGAGATGTGAAGGTTCCGTTGGTTGGTTTGATGCTCTGATGCTTTGTTGAAAAAGAAAGAGCTGTCACAAAATGCGTCGCACAAAACCAGAGGGAGGATGTCATTTGAGCCAACAGCCAGTAAACGTGTTGCACGTCGAGGATTTGGAGGCAACGGTGGCAGGCTCCCAAAATGCGTGGACGGGGCTTGTCTCAAAGTACAAAATTGCTTTCTTTGGCTCGGAGAATAATGGAAGCGGCGGATGAAATTTTGGAATGCTTAAAGAAAGCGCCTTGGCCAACATCCAGACAAAGATGTGTTTGTTTCCTGTTTGCAATACAATCGAGCGAGGGACTTTATCCAGTTGCTGCACGCGGCCGGCGCAGAACTATTGGCAAGATTAGTCGCCGTGGTTGCAGAGGAGCCATTTGTCAGGAAGAACGTTATTCCCTAACATGAGCGCTGATCTGTCACCCTCTTACGGTAATTGGAGTACGAGTTCCATCAAATGGAACTTGGTCAAACTGTTCGGCATTTGTTCCTGGAGACCGGAGACCTTGTGACTGCAAAAGTCCGTGGAAGGATGATGCCAGGTGGCCGTTTAAGCTCCAAACGCCAATGCTGCGCGTCATATCACAGAAAGTACATCAGGACAAAATTCAATTGTTTTGCTTTTTTTGTTTTTGTTTTTTTAAGGTGGACAGCACAGCTTGCGTGGGTCGTGTTTCTGCACATTTCAATCGGAAGCGCTCCCATCAAAGGCAGCTGTGCCGTTTGCAGCACACCTGGACTCCAGAGCGTCCTCCCCAAACGAGGAGCAGGCGGCCGAGACGGCCAATGAAGCGGCGGCGGCGGCGGCGGCGGCTCGGAGCGTGAGAAGGGACACGGGACTCGGTTTGGCGCTGGCTTATCTGCGCGCGGGGCGCATGTCGGGGCGGGTGACTCGACGCGCCGGGCGGAGTCGCTGCTCGCCGAGATAAGAGCCGTGTCAGCAAACGGCTCAGTCTGAGCTTGAAAATGACCCATTTGCATTCCGTGTGAGTAGTGCGAGCGGCAAGGAGTCCCAAACTGCTCCTTGGGCATGACAAGCTCTCTTTTCTTGTTGTTGCGGCTTTTCTCTTGATATAGTGGCGCGATGGACCATGGCGGCGGCCCAAAGAAAAGTCAAAAGAAGCGGAGGAAGCAAGCTCAATGGAGAGGAGAGCGACCCCGAGACATTTTTGAAAAGGTCTGGTCTGCGCGCGACTCTGTTGCTGAGCGTACTCCAAGGCTTCCGTTGACTGCATTTGCCTGTCCTCCACCTCAGCTGGATTCGTTGCCCGAAAGCAAGCAGCAGGAGATCCGAAGGGCCCTGCACCTTTTCTCTTTTGGCCAGACCATGCCGAGGACGCTGCAGCAGGCCACGCGGCGCACCTACCGCTTCTGGCACACGCAGCCCGTTCCCCAACTTGGTATGTCTTTCTTGGAAACAAGCAACCCGCCATTTCTTGTTGAGCTTTTTGAATTGCGTTTTGCAATCATCCAGAGCACACGCGAGCGAATCCATGATCAAATCAATCCAGAATTATTTTGATCAGCCATTCCTTTCATGATTATTTGTATTTCTTTTGCTGCGCTGTCAAGTTGAAAGCAGGATGGAAATGCATGGATGGAACATTCCGCGACTGTTTTACAAAGTTGACTGCTGACGCGTTATTTGTAGTCGTCGCCTATTTTGATTTCTTGTCATTTATATTTCATTCTGTTCCAATTCTCAACCTTTCTTGATGACATTTGGAAAGGGCCGTTTTTGTCCACTGTTTCCATTTTGTGATGCATCAAAACGGTTGTTGATTTTGGCCCCCTTTTCAACGGCGTGCTCGTCGTCTCTCTCTGAACTTGCGCAAGCAGGTGAAACGGCGATGGGCCGCGGCCAAATAACGGCGGGCGAAGCCGGCGCACGGGAGGAGCCTTACTCGCTGCCTCGGGGCTTCTCGTGGGACACTTTGGAGCTGAGCCGCCCTTCGGTGGTATGCCGCCCGCCCGTCTGTCTTAGTCACGCTTGGCAAAAGTGGGGAAAGTTTCAAGGCAAATCGCTTCTCTCCCTTTTGCCCCGCCCCCAATCTTTTCAGATGCAAGAACTTTGCACGCTCCTCAATGAGAACTACGCGGAAGACGACGACAACACCGTCGCGCCCGACTTGTCGGTGGACTATCTACAATGGTACAAGAGCCGCCGCCGCCGCCGCCGCCACTCTTCTCCTTTTCTAGCCCTTCTATCGGCGACATCAATGCTATCGATACCTTCAGAGACGACTTGCATGCAAAACCTGATATGGCTCAGTATGGATCATGAACATTCCCCCCCCCCCCGCCCCCTTGCCGGCACCAAGGTCGAGGCAAGAGGCCTCAAACGTGAAACCGCCCTTCAGGTTTATGCTCAGTCATATCGCACGCCGTGTTTTTGGTTTTCCCCGGCAGGGTCTTGCAGCCCCCAAATTGGCTGGCCCAGTGGCACTGCGGCGTCAGAGTGGAGTCCAGTAAGAAGCTCGTGGGCTTCATCGCCGCCGTCCCTGCAGATGTGCACATATATGACACGTAAGTTTGAGTGGCGGCGGCTTTGCAGAGGTGTGTATGAAAGTTGAAAACGTTGCTCTGCAGGGAGAAGCGGATGGCGCAGATCAAATTTCTGTGCGTGCATAAGAAGCTGCGCCTCAAGCGAATGACCCCGGTTCTGATCCGCGAGCTCGCCAGACGCGTCCGGCGGCAGGGCGTCGGCCAGGCGGTGTACACGGCGTCCGTGGTGCTGCCGACGCCGCTCGGCTCCTGCAGGTACCCGCTCGCGACCATCGGTCGCTCCTTTGATTTGAAGGCGACTGCCGTCCGCTGAGCTAGTGCGAGCTTAATGCCGGCACAAAATGGAAGATGCCATTGAGAGGCTAACGCTAAGATGCAACTGATGTTGGAAGCGGATATCGCAATACTCGCATGCACGTATTCCTTATCCTCTGCGAAGAACGACTCGTGGTGTCATGGCTGACTGAGTCACAGGCGTTCTTTTTCTCCGTTTGCGCGTATTGCACTGCCGCCCGGCGGCCAAGGCGGGCGCAGCGCAAGTTGCGGCCCGACAAAGGCAATTCCAACCCGGCTTTCGAAGGCGGCAGCTTTCGACAGATTGCGTTTGTTTTGCTTGCGAATGTGGAGACGGGCTCGTGATCGAGGAAGCTTTTTTGATCCCCGTTCTGATCCTCACCTCAGATTGCACCATCGCCCTCTGAACCTCCGCAAGCTGCTGGAGGTCCAGTATCCGGGGATCCGAGGAGACATGCCCCCGCAGAGAGCGCTCAAATTCTACCGCCTCCCAGAAGTGGGTGCATGCTGCCCCCCGCAGGCGGCCACTTTTAAGCGCCTTGAAAGTTTTGGAGGGGGAGGGGGTTTGCCTGGGGAATTCTATTGCCCCCGCCATGTTCATTGTCTTCCAGAACACCCGGACGCCAGGTTTGCGCCCCATGACCAAAGACCACATCGAGAGGGTGCGTGGGCTTCTCCAAGCGAACCTCAGCAAGTTCCACCTCAAGGCCGGCTGGTCCCGAGAGGAAGTGGCGCACTGGCTCTTGCCCAGGGAGGATGTGATTGACACCTATGTGGTCGAGGTCCGTCGGCATCGCTGTTTGGAAGTATTATAGTCACACCGATCAAGCGGTGGCCTCGGTCGCCGTCATAACGCCCAGAGGACTTCCTCGCGCTCGCAGGCTGACGACGGCGCGCTGACCGGAGTGGTGAGCTTCTACGGGATCTCCTCCAAGGTGCTCCACGCCAGCATGAGAGCGGCTCACCTTTTCTACGCCACGTCAGCTGCCGGCGGCGACCTTGTCCAGCTCGCGCAGGACGCGCTGGTCCTGCTCAAAACTGTGAGTGAGTGAGTGAGTGGCTCACTTGATGTCAGTTGTGGAGGAAGTTACGAGCTTGCCCGCAACTTTGATTGAACCGAGACGCATGTTTTAAGTGTTGTGTTGAAAAGGCTTTTTTTTTTTTTTTTGAAACCTCTTCTGACAGAAAGGATTTGACATCGTCATTGCTGCCGATGTGATGGATAACAATGGTTTCCTGGAGAAGCTCAAGTTCAGTTCCAGCGGCAAGTGGCTTCATTACTACTTGTACAACTGGAGGTGTCCCAGACTGAGTTCGGACGAGGTACGCTGCAAAGAAAACAAAAGAAGTAAAAATGGTCACCGTGTTTCCAGGAATGCAAAAACAAGAAAAAAAAGCTGGATGAATGTTGATCCGAAATACCTGCCGTGGAACATGACGGATAAAAGACGGGAAATGATGTGCCGTCTAATGTTATACCATTTTTCTATATTTGATCATTTGGCATGAAATGTGAAACTCCTAACGACGTACTTTTTTTTTTTTTTTTCCCTCAGGTGGGCATGGTGTTACCCAACTAACCGATCAAAATGGAGGATCATGAGTGAGCAATACGAAGCTGTAAAGGCAAGAATGTGCGTGTGCGCTCGTGTCATCTGGCGCGCTCCAAACGCAGCGAGTCATAAAAGCAAACACAGATGAAATTCCTTTCGGAAAAATATTTGTCATGAAATATTGTTTATTTGTCGGCGTCGGCATTACCGGGACAGTGAAGGATTACAATTGGCGCGGCAGCAAATTGAATAAACACAAGAAGCAGTTCTGTTTGTGTGCAAGTTTTATGTGTGTGTGTGTGTGTGTGTGTGTGTGTGTTCGGGCACTTCAGTTGAATTCACACAATCTCTGATGCAAGCAGTGCGTGCATTTGATAAGAGGACGCGATCATTAATCATCCGACCCATTTCACACAGTCTCAACGATGGTGCACAAAGCAAATGAACGTAATTTCAGGAATGGGGGGTTAGGG
This sequence comes from Hippocampus kuda, assembly GCA_901007745.1. Lineage (NCBI taxonomy): Eukaryota > Metazoa > Chordata > Actinopteri > Syngnathiformes > Syngnathidae > Hippocampus > Hippocampus kuda. Next base: position 57,697 of record CAAKHF010024071.1, on the reverse strand, counting down.
TTAGTATGTAAGGCAAGAAATGATGGCACACCAATTCCAATGTTGTTTCTGAAAATGTACCGTACGTAGCGGGTGAATTCAGTATTTATTTATGTATTTATTTTACCAAGGTCATTTCAGTTTTTGTGAATCCAAAATTAGACTCGGTGCAGCGTGTACGTTGTGATGCAACCTTTTTTGCAGCGTGCAAACACCTCAAAGAAAACAGCAGAGGTCGCTGTGAGCTCACATTCAACCAATGTTGTTGTTTTTTTGTTCTTGTTCTCCACTCGCGGCCTGAGCCGCATTAGCCACATGACCTGTTTAGCATGTTTTTTTTTTTTTCCAGAGCACCAGACACAGACAAATGTCACTCACGTATGTCTGAAAAACGAGTCGGACAATTACGCACTCAGGTTAAAGTACATTTCATTCAAAACCGTCATGTAAATGTCTTTGCAAAGGTAAGAATTTGTATCCACCACTCACTTCTTTTTTTGTTATTTTGTAAGTTGTTCACACGCAACATGAATTTCAGTGATAATGGGCACCCAGTCAGTTAGCGAGCCTGTAACACTTGGCTTAATATTCAAATTCAAAAAGGAAAGTTGTACTATTTTGAGCACCTGAAACATTTCGAAAGAAATGGCAGCTATCAGTGACCAACAGTTAAATGGAGCGCAGACTAGAAATTGCTGTCGTTTTTTGGCTTGTTTGGTTTTATCAAATATTACGTTTCTACCAAGTGTGTGTGTTGTTGCGTTTACATTTGACATTGACATACATTTGTCATGTTTTCTATATATGTTTGTGCTCGATACGCAGATGTTATCGTTTGGCCCGAATGTAATTTTGCTTTTGTTTTGTACTGAGAAGGAAACGAATCATCTTGAGACCGACGCTGGTTTGCAACATTTCCGGGTGTTCCTGAATGCAACACGGCCCCCCCCCCTCCAGCGGTGTGAGCCAATCAGAAGCGAGAAAGCGATTCCTGTTGGAGATGACTGCAAAACTGCCGAGCGACCGTCTGCCACCTCTCGCTGCCTTGTCGCTCGCTTCTCGACGTCGGCACCACACGGAGCAACAGGGTCGCACCTTCGCTCCGGTAAGGGGCACAACGCCGGCGGCTCAAAAGTGGTGCTTTTAGACTTCTTTGAAGAAAGCGTGTTGTTCTCATTTGTATTGTTTCGATCAGTCAGTCAGTCGCGTGGTGGCCAAACGGACCGCCCTTCATAGAGTAGCTCGCTGGTCAACTTTGCATTTATTTTGTAAGTTTGCTTTTAAAGTTACATTTTGAACACATCATCTTCCGAGTAATGTGTCAGCTGGCGTGTTTTGTCCGACAGCTCCCGCATACCCAGGCGGCGACCTTCCTTGCAGGTATGTTACCGATCGTTTGTTGTGTCTTCACAGTCATGAGTAATGGGCACGTCACTCCATTTGGATTTGTTTTTCGTTGTTGTCTTGTGGTGGAAGGTTCGCGTGAAAAGGCTGCAATTCCCTGACTCAACCAGTTGCGATAGTTTCCTTCCTTAATCAGCATTCTCTCCGCGTTCGCTCAGGAGGATGCCTTCTACCGTAATCCCCCCGTGTAATACGCAACACTGACTTTCGACTTGCTCACAGGGATGATGTCTGTGAGGCTTTTTGTCCATCCTTCATGGGTCGTTGTAAAGCCACCCTGTTGAAAAAGATTTGGCGCGTGTATCTCTTTTGCACGGTCCCTTGGTAGTCCACTGTGAGAATGCAGTCTATTGAAACACCTGTAAAAACAAAGAACTCGTATGGAGAGGAAGAGTTTGCACAAGTCTTTTTTTCAGCACGGCAGTTCCAAATCCAAACCATGTTTACTTGCGAGATCGTCTACTGGGACTGTCAACGTATGCATTCGTATGGCCGTTGACACCGATGCCACAGGTGGCGCCCCCCATCTGTTGTTGTGATACATGGCACGGTTATTGTGGTGGTCTTTGTCAAGTGGAATTGAAGGAGCAACCCTTTCAACTTGGAATGACTCCAAAGTACATCGAGTGAGGCTTCAAAGTCCTGAAAAATCGAGCCGGTCTCTCACTTGTCAAATGCTGCGAGGGAGCTGAAACCCGAAACCAAACAGCGCTGCTGCGACCTGGAAAAAGGAAAACCACTTTGGCTTTTTCTCCCCGATGCGCATACATCCAAATGTTGGAGCTTGAGAGTCGATTCGAATCATCCGAGTTGTTGCGGTGCCCCGCGACAACGAGGCACTCTCAAGCGGCCACACCAGCGGAAAGACCTTTTCTACATGCTGGCAGTCGCATCGGGACCCTCCCCCCCAAAAGTCAGTGGCGTTTTGACGAGGAGAAAACCGAGCGCAGGCTCGATGAACCGGGGCCTCGTTGTGTCAACCGCCTTACGGCTGACCGGCTTCATTCGGTGGGAGTTCTGGTAAAACGGCTTTGGGGGAGTACGAGTACAGAGTGGTGGATTAGTCTCAGGCCCTGTTTTACCCGCGGCCCCCCCCCCCCCTCCTTCCTGTCCTGCGACATCACGCTCGGCCCGCATGGCGCCCTGGAGACACAAAGCCGTCACATCCACCCCCACAAAGGCCCGTTCTCTTTGGCCTACTTCCCGGCTCCTTTCCCTTCACGGGGTGGACACGATACACACCCTTTCACCCCCCCCCCCCCCCCCCCCCCCCCCTTTTTTTTTTTTGGGGGCCCCCCCCCCCCCCCCCCCCCCCCCCCCCCTTTTTCCTCCCCCCCCCCCCCCGGGGGGGCCGGGGCCC
>CAAKHF010024071.1:33064-54934 GCA_901007745.1 Hippocampus kuda | reverse complement strand
CTTTCCCCCCCCCCCCCCGGCCCCCCATATTTATTTATTTTGGGAGGGCTCCTCCTCCCCCGCAACCCCTGCCGCCTGCTTTTTGCTCTCACTCGGAGCCAGGGGAGAGCTGAGTCATGTGCTTGTGTGCGATTTGGAGCAACACCCTTTTCAAGCATTCTATTGGCACGCTCCCATTTCAGCGGGGCCCAAGTGTTGCAGCCCACGTCTGTGATTAAAAGCCGGCAGCTCGGATCCTGCGAGCACCGTACGTGCTCGGCCATTGCTTTTTAAGGCAAAGCGCATCGGCCCCTCGGCGGGAGGCCGATTGTTGTTTGAGGGCGGCACGAGTCCGCCGCCCTGCTGGTATCTTCCAGGGCTTGAAGAGCTTGTCTGGGAGACGGCTTTTTTCAAGAGTTGACTCTGCATTCTGCACTTGATGGCTTTTGCCCCAGAAGTCGCGACCATCTCTCTCTCTCTCTCTCTCTCTCTCTCTCTCTCCGCGCACTGTCGTTGGTTTTCCCCAGCAAAAGGAAGTTTCCATTTTGCTGGGGAAGAATGCGTCAGGACCTGACTGCATCCTCTCTTTTTGGCAAAGCCTCGACGTCGTTTGCCGGAAGATCCTTCGGACGCCCCCCGCCCCCATGAGCCCATAGCCAAGATGTTTTTTTTTTTTTTTTCTCCAAAGAAGCCACAGTTTACGAGTGGGCGTCAGCGGCATTCCTTCTGGCCTGTCGGCCGGGTGGGCCTCTGTGGGTGCAGTTGCGACACCCCGGCGCAGCCGCCCAACCTGGTTGGCACGTCGCGCCTTTCCTTTTCAACTCCCGTCCTGCGGCCCGAGCGGCATCGACACCTGAGCCCAAGTAACCCGACGGCGCCGCGGTTCACTCGCTTCTTATCCTCTCATCTGAAATTCTTGTCAACCTGTTGCGTCTTGCTGTGTTGCCGCCGCGTTCTTCGTGTTGCGTTCTTTGGCCTCAAACTCAAATGGTTTTGGAAAGGACTTCCTGACTCACGTCGAACTTGCAAGCGCACGTCCGTCGGTCGCGGCCGTGCAAGCCTTTCGCATTTCCTCTTGGGCGGCCCCCTTGGAGGAGGCCTCCGGACGTTTGCCCGCTTCTCGAGTATGACGTTTCCCGATGATGTCGCGTGCCCTCGAGGAGCAGAAATACCAATTTGCCAGTCAAACCGGTCTAGCCGCATAGCGACCGGGGCGGGCGAGGTTGCGAAAGCCAAGTCGGGCAAGTGCCGCCGTTGTCATCGGCGGGTCCCGCTTTTGGATTTTCGCAAAGGCATGACTGCCTGTTGGTGGCGGCCGCTTCAAAGAACGACAGCGCACGCCTTCCCAAAGCCAGTAGCGCCGCCGCCGCCATCGCTCTCCTGCCTTTGGTGTGCCCTTTTGCGCTCCTTTTTTGGGGCGTCGTCTTCGGTGGCTTATGTAAGCCGGTGCCTACGCCTGAAATCGCCCTTCAGCCCGGGGAGCCTTTTTTTGCCTTCTTAGGGCATTTGGCCAGCGCACGAGTGACATGTGAGGAAGGCCTTCCAAAAAGTCAGCAAAAGAAGTCTGCTTCATTTGACATTTGTTTGCGCCTTTTCGCTACGCCAGCTGAGCTCACCGCTGAAGGCATATTTGGTGGTGAAACAAATGACCGAAAAAAGGGTGAACGCGCTGCCGTTTCGGACCCGCGCAAAAGCCGCTTTTACGCAGCGGGGCTCCTGACGAACGCTTTGCACTGCTGCGCGTCGTGTTTTTGCATTTGGACTCTTTGGGGTGCAAAAGTTAGCCGCGCCCCAATTTTCAACACCGCCGTTGTATCGGGGTCACTCCTCTTTCTTACTTTTTAGGAAATATTGACTGGTCAATGCTGACCTCCAAATGTCGTGGGTGCGCCTGGGCCTGCCCCGAGACCGCATATGATGATACAGCAGTAGTCGGAGTCCTCTTCCAGCCCGTCGAAGGTACTGACGCTGATGGAAGCCAGACGAGGCCCACTTCTCCCACTCTGGCCGACAACTAAAAAAAACAAAAAAAGACATTGGATGCCAGATGTGGCCGCCTCGCGCGTTGAACCCCGTCCCGTGTTTGGCCGCGGGCTTGCGCGTCACCGCGCCAACGCGCTTGGTGAATCCCAAATCTACTGTTGCTCTCCGATGTTGCACAAAGTCCGTGTGAAAGCGGCTCGGCTTCATCCCGGCTGTGTTTTGTCAAGTGGGGGAGGATTCCAAGGGGTCAGGGTGAAACACATCTCGGAGCTTTTATTGCTCTTGGGAGAGAGCGAAAGCCCATTGTGGCTTGTTTTCACTGGCCCGCCAGGTGGCCGTGAGTCAGCGCGAGGGCCTGTGAGATTTCTTCAAGCTCGACTTGTGTCGCAACAGAAAATGTTTCGGGGCTAAGCTCATGGATGCCACTTGATGAGCACGCTCAAGTCTTTGCGACCCCCCCGTGCGCGCTGACCTCTCATTCCCTCAGCCGCTCTCACGGCTAACGCTGCGCAGGCCCCCGCATCCTCCCCGCACCCCCAAAACACGGCTGATGTGTGATGTGCATCTTGGCCCGACCTGCGCTAGATGGACAAGCGTCTGTGGAAAAGCGTGCGCTGACACATGTTCAAAGCCCGCTCGGACAATTGATGTCTCTCTTTTTTTTTTGCAGTGCTGTCATTTTGATGGAGTGAGACGTGGCTTCCGACTGATTTGGTGAATCAGCAATCGCCGTCTTGGCATCCGCTGCCTGACCCTCGTCGTCATCATCATCCAAGCGGCAAATGGACGCCATCGACACCTTCCAGAGCTCCGCCCCGGAGACCAAAGCCGAACGCATCGCCCGCTACAAAGCCGAGCGGAGGCGGGAGCTGGCCGAGCGCTACGGCGCCCCTGACGAATTCGCCTCCGAGTACGTCCGCAGTCGGGAGAGGAAAATTGCGGATTCCTCCCAAACGGCGGCCAAGGACAAGGAAAAATGGGAGGACAGCGGGTCGGAGCAAACGGACGCCAGGAGAGGCCCCGAGAGTCGAGTCCATATCAAAGCGGATGGCGGGATGGAGAAAAGCACTTGCCTGAAGCGGGGCACTCGGGTGACTTCTGAAACAGAAATTCAGCCTTCCGTCAAGACGTCAACCGGTAGGAGGTGAGTTGGTTTCTTTTGTAACCAGCCTGGGCTTGATGCACAACACTTTTTGGCTGATGACAAGCTGAGATTGGCCCCCTAATTTGGCTCTTCTTCAAGAAATGTCCACCGACATGAACGAGTCGACGCAAAAGTGGAAACGTTGCTCTTTGGCAATGGTGAGCGTTTCAAGACTTGTTTGTTTGAATGAGGAAAGGAGCAGACGTTGCCCGCAACAATGCTGGTTTGCAGCCATCTGCCAAGAGGGGGTGGGTGGTCATGCCCCATGTGCCCCCACGTTTGGCCGGGTCCCGGCAAAATGCGACCTTGTGCAACGGTAAAGCCTCAGCGTAAACACATCTGCTCACATTTCCTAAAGTGGCCATGTGCTGTGCTGGGAGCGCTATTTCTTTTGCCGCGCCGCATTTTCCTGTACGCACATGCGAGAAGCTCCTCCCGTTGGACTTGGATGTCCCCCGAGGAGTCCCGACTTGAAAGATTTTTCCGAGCGGTCGCATTGGAAACGTGTTGAGTCACGGCCCCGCGGCTGTTTGAGCTGCAATCGCGGATTCCGCAATGCGCGCATAGCCCGACTTGTCTGTTCTGGATTGGGGGGGGGAAAAAAAAAAGTGTTGAGACATCATTTGGAGCTGGCCGGGAGAGTGGCACCACAATTCTGCCAAGTCTTCATGCCTGCTGGTTAATCACGCCCGATATTAGGAGAAGCGTGATTGATGAGCCGTCGATTTTGCTTTTGTTGTTTTTCTTCTTCATCTGAGAAAGATGGGTCCCGACACGAAGCGGTTACAGTAAATGCGAGTCAGGAAAGGATTCTCGCACGGGTGCTATTTCCTCAGCTGTGTGAAGCCACACCTATGTGACCGGCACATCTGCAGCACTTTTGGTTAGCGTTCAACTTTTTGGGCCGATTGAATTGAGTGGAGCGATGCCCCCCCCCAGTTGAATCGCGTGATGACAGCCACGCGCATAATTACTGGCCCTTGTATGGCGAGATGTTTGCGGGCCGACGCGACCAAAATAGCACAGAGGAAACAGGAGCTCCGTTACCCCAGCGATCATCCAAACTTGTCAGTTCACAGCTTTATCGGCGATCCTTCTATGTGCAGCGCCACACAACACGCGCGCAGTCAACGCCGCTCTCGCTCTTGTCTAAAATTGGGCATTTGCATGATGCTGCGCGATATACTTGGAGCTTCTTAAATGTGCCGCACGTTTGCTACGTTGGAGCTGCCCGAGTGCACCGCGACGGTGCGGCGGGATGTCACCCGAGGCGGCTATTCAAGTCCAAAATCGTTGTACTCACGTTTGCTTTTGTTCTCGTCGTGTCGCGTCATGATCAGTCTGCCGTGTTGAAGTGATGCTTATTTTTTTGGGTGTTGACGCATTGTCGCTTGGCCCAAAAGTAACAAGGACAGAAGAGAAGCCATTCCTCCAAAGTCCTCCTGAAACTCCCGCTGCGCACTCTTTTTTTTTTTTTTTTTTTTCAGCGACTGTTGGCCCGCTTTCCTCGCACGGCTTTCCACCTTCGGTGATATCATCTGAAATAGGACAAGAGGGAGGCAGTGAAATGAAAGTGCTTGATGGATGACTCACTTACCCTGAATGCAATGTTTAGCTTTCCTCACTTGTTCCCCCCCCCCACTTTATTGTCGTTATGTAGCCAGTGGCTGCGGCTGAAATCCTTCGTCACGATCACGTGCTTTGATTTTTCTTTTCTTTCTTTTTCCATCCGTATTACCAGCAATAAAGGGGGGGGGTGTCTGCCCAAACATTATTTGGAGAAGGTCTGTTTTTCTCGGCCTTTTTGCCCCCACGCAAAGCCCGAGCGGTCTTTCCTCGGTGACCTCTGACCCCGCCCAGCTGCCCGCTGCCACCAACCACCACGACGCGTGATTGTATTCAAAGCAGGGCGCGTCTGGCCCCTCCTCCTGTTACATCACTGCTGCCACCCCACAGGCAGTTGCCGCCTGCATCCATATTTAACAGTGCCCGTTAGCTTCAGTCAGACAAAAATCTTTGTCGGATGACCTGCTATTTTTTATTTTCTTTTTTGGGGGGCGGTGGGGTGCAGTTTGGATGCTGCGACTGCTGCCTCATGATCTGTCATCACTTGAGGGAGCTCATGTGCCTTCTTGCTCTCTCTCTCTCTCTGTCCTAGGCATCTGGGCGCCGATGACACGGACGAGTCCAAGGGTAAGAAGAACGCGACGTTTGTGTTCTCCCCGTTTTGCAGCTCGACTTCCTTCTGCCTCGGTCAAACGCGCTCGATACGTCGACGCGGTTGCGAAAAGGTGTTTTGGCACTGCTCGGCTCCAATGTGAGGTCACACGCCGTTCTACGGAGAGTCTGTTGGGTCTCGGCCAGCTGCGCTTGTCAACCGAATTGGGGACGCCCAGTCGGCGGCCTGCCTTGGCCCAAGATGTGGGACTTGAACCAGCAGGTGCCGTCCAAACATGAAACGCCCTCTCGCTGTTATTTTTTTCAGTTGACTGCAAGACTCGGGACAGGCCGACTTATACCGCCGACATGTCTCAAAAGGTAAGCGCATTTTTTTACAGCGCGGTGCCACGTTTTGTTTTTTTTTTTTTTTTTTCCCATGTAGCGCACTTTGTGTGAATCGAGTGGAGTAAATGACAATCAAGCAAACGTGAAAAGAATGAGCGCGAGTTAGCGGCAAGACTTATTTGCAATTGGTGAGCTGATTTTCCTGACGGTCATTTCCACCGCAACCCGAGACTGCTCCGTTGAGAGCAAATGGAGCCATTCCAAGGTTACGCACTCGGCGCCAAAACAGACTGTGGAGGTTCAGGACGCTGTCCACTTCTGGAGCGCTGTGGACATTTGGGGACCAAACCCCGCATGCAAAAAGAAGAGTACCTTTTGGAGCTTTTTCCCAGGCTGCTCCTGTTTCCAAAGCGCTGTCGGATGCAGAAGGCACTTGTAGTTTGCCCTCGGCCGAACAGGAGCGGGGCCAAGTGAAGCCGCATGGAAAGCCCAAGGCTGTCGTCACTCTCTCCTCTCCTGTCCTGTCCTGTCCTGTCTTTGCGACTGACGTTTCTCACTTGACATCCGAGCGGTCCCTCGGGTGCAATGTGCGACCGGAAACGGAAAGAACAATGGAAGCCAAAGTGCGCCGGCACGGCTTTATCTGCCTGCGAAATCCCTTTGCCCAGGGCGCCCTTTGAACTCTGATCAGCGGGGCCAACCCGCTACCTGGCTGAGACGAAAGGGCGGGGCCCTCGCTTGAAGTCTGCCGCCGTCCGCCGTTCAGAGCGGCCACCGCAAGCTTCTCACTCTTCCTTTTGTGTCTTTCGTCCCAAAGGATCAGCAGGATGCGAGCCGCGGCCGAGTGAAGCGTCAGCAAGTCGACGACGGCGATGGAGAGGAAACCCTGAGCCGGTACAGATGACAAAGATTGTTGAGCCTGCGGGAGAGTTTGCGTGGATGCTACGAGACCGCCATTTGCGTGACAAATTCAAAAAAAAAAAAGGATGGAGGAAATCCTGTATTCATTTTGGTTAAAAAAAAAAATGTCACGGGTGCCCGGAATGCTTGATTGATTTGTCAAGTGCACACGAGTGCTCGCTTGAATGAAAAATCGATAAAAAAGAGTAACCGAGCAAAATGAATGAAGTCAAGTCAACGGAAATATGTTGGTCAAGATATTTCCTCTTGGTGGGCAGTTTACCAGTTTTTTCCCCCCCCAACTCACTTTTTCCTGTTGTCGTCGTGGCACTTTGAAAAAAAAAAAAGTTCAACTTTTCTTCAGCCCATATTTCGCCGCGTTGTACGATCGGAATAAAGCTTTGAAATCAAAGAGCACACAAACTCTGGACAGGGAAGTAGATAACGGAGGTCATTCCAGGCCATCAAGCGCTCCGTCTCCAGCAAATAAGCAGCGCGCCTGGAAACCGTCAAGTTTTTATCAACCTTTGTTTTGTTTTGTTTTTGTTTTTGCGCCCCCCCTTTTTTTTTTTTCCCCTCGCTCTCTCTCCCCCCTCATGACCGTTCTCGTTCTGATGGTGACTTTTGGACTGTTTGGCTCCAGTTGAACGGCAGCCGCGTGTTGTGTCTTGCATCGTAGTTGGGGCAACTTTCCCCCGGTGCCGCCACGAATTTCTCTTTTATGACTTGCGTCATTGCAAAAGGCTCCCAACGGGACGTGTGGGCGCCGGGCCGCGTGCCAGCCTTGGCTCTGGTGTTCTTGTCCTCATTAGGACTGTTTCCAGTCATCCCGGTCCCGCGCCGACATTGACGAGCGCCCGTTGCCGTTCCTGCGGCGCATGGGGTGATTCATTAGTGAAGTAGCTTGAGGAATTTCTGTCAGCCTTGGAACTTAATAACAAATAACAGATGCTGCGATCGCAGCAAAGGGGGCCGACGCTCCCTGCCCACCCCGCGGCCCCCCTTTGCAGTCGTCATGTCTCGGCAGCAATGTTTCCATTGAAGCGGGTCACGCAAGCGCTCACGTCTTTTCTGTGGCTTGCTTCTCTCCGCAGCCAAGAAATGCAAGAGGAAGACGCTGTGGAGGTGCCTTCGTTGAAGGAGCGGCGCGAAGAAACCGGGGTGGGTTTTCCGGCGTTGGCGTTGAAGCCTTGCACGTCTCGGCACGTGCTTTTCTTCCCCGGGACCTCGGCGGATTGGGTTTCCAATTGACGGACGGACACGGACGGCCTCATCGGTTGCGCGGACGGGAGGCGCGCGACTCTTCAAACGGCAGCCTTCGTCTTCACGCGCGATGCCGTGCGCACCCGCGTTTTTCACAAAACAAGACCACCCCGGCCGCCCACTCGTGACCTCTGAACTCCAGAGGCACCTCACTCATGTAACCCGCTGACCCAGAAACTCTCGAGTGACTGAAGCGGAGAGAGAGAGAGAGAGACTCCATTGTTGCTGCTTTTTGTTGACTGTTCCCTCAAGGTCTGGCTGTAAAAAGGGTCTTCTTTTCTGCAGACGCCCTCGCTGCAGCGCCAGGACTCGGGGCCAAAAGGCATCAAGGGAATCCTGAAGAAAAGCCGCTCCACCAGCGTGGAGTCCGACCAAAGCGAGGGAGCGGCGCTCCCGCCGAGCGCCGTCACGCGCGGCGGCCCCGAGAGCCAAGACGCCGACGATCGCCATCGGCTGGACTCGGAGGAAGATGCCGACGAGGAGGAACACCAGCGAGACGACGACGAGGAGGAACACCAGCGAGACGCCGACTCGTTTCCGGATGACGTCGCGGACGGGGGCGACTGCGGCGGCGGCGGCGGCAGCTCGGAGGAGATGCGCAGCCCCTCGCCGGACGAGAGCCTGGACGCGACGTCCTCGGTGTCGGAGGACACGGAGGAGGTGGACAGCTTGGACGGAAGCCAGGGCTCCTCCACCAAACAGAGGTCTCGGAATCTGACTCGTAACGTGCGGCCTTTTCACCTGCCGTTTCCAGACATGACGCTCAGTCGTGACGCCTCGGAGGGTGTGTGACGCGTCGAGTAGCAGCGGCGGGTGGCCAATTTGGGCTGGGAAAAATCCTTGCCATTCACTTCTCGCCGCTGGTTTCGTGCAGCGGTCCGCCTCGAGCTTTCGTGCCCCTCCGCAGCTTGTTCATGAAAAGGAGGCGCACGCCACGCCGTGCGGACGGCGTTTGGGCCAAGGAGCCCCAAACGCCGTCTCGGCGTCACCATATTTGCTCACTCCGACCCAAATGGATGCCGATCATCACTGAGGAAACGGCACGTCGTGATGAGAACTAATGTCGAGACCAATTGCTGCATTTTTTTTTTTTTCTCTCTGCTTTCAGACTCGCAGAGTTCAGCGCCGGGGACGGCCAAACGAGGGAATGGTCCAAGAAGCCCAAACCGGCGCAAGTGATTCAGACATCGCTAGCCGATCGCTTCACCCAGCTCCACGATGCTGAGAACGCCTGGAAGAAAAAGGTGCCTTTTATTTGTTTTGTTTTTCTTCCCTCCTTCTTGGCGAAACACCACATGAGCCGTGAGTTTAGCTTTCCGGGTGAACGGCTTCATAAAGTGTCGCTTATGAAGTGGCTTTGCTGCGTCGTCTTTTTGTTGGCGATGGGGTTCCCCTACCTTTGCAAGGACAAGTGCGGCAGATGGAATAACATCATAAGTGAAGGTGTTGAAAGCGCCCCCTCGGCACCGGACATCTTTGGCCAAGCGATAATACGTGATGAGATGGTGGTGGGCAATGTTTGCGTTCCATTGCAAAGCACGACTTCAAGGCGTCTTGGCTTCAAGTTTGAAGAAAGCATCTTGGCTTCCCCTGCCTCGCCCGCGGGTGCTTTCTGCCGCCCCGGCGTGGACGTTTGTTGCTCCTCGCTTTATAGGCGGGCGAGCGGGGGAAATGTAAGATGCTTGGCGCGCATCGTGGCTCCAGATGTTTCCCGTTACCTCGGCGCAAATACTTCTCCGGGCGCCGCCGTCGTGCCGTAAAAGACGGGAGAATTTACAATCCAGCTTTGGGTGGCTGGTGATCAATCTTGCGGAACGGCCGCAGGTTCGACGTGAACCGCTTCTTTGGCCGTGATCCGAAATGAAGTGAAAAGAGGAACCCAGACGCGTTCAAGATGTCACCATCTCGGGAGTCGAGCGCCGACGCGGCGACCGGGCGGGACAGCGGCGCAAGAGCCACGCTCTGCCGCAAATCTCTGCGGATTGCTTGTTGCATGGTTGGAGCAAATAAAGATGCCTTGGCCGTCCGCCGTTCGCCGCAGAGGCGAGAGAAAAGTTTTCCCCTCGTGGACACGGACGGCTTCGAGGTCGATCAATCAATGGCAAGCGCGCATCCGTTTCCCCCCTGGATTTCCTCTCCTCCTCGCTCATGCACTTGTTCCATTCTAACGTTTTCCTGTGTTCATTCCCCCACTTTTTCCTCCCTGCTGGCCCCCCCTAGCAGCAGACTCCACCCCTTTCTCTGACTTTGAGTCCTGCCTGTCCACCTTTCCCGCTGTCTCCAGGTGAGTGGACAAGACGTGTCGTGCGCCCCCGAGAGTGGTGAAGGCCAGGTAGCGCCTTTTCGAAAACATTTTGGATGAGTTCTTGTTTTGGTGTCGCCGCTCGGTCCACTCTGAGCAATGAAATCAAATCACGCTGGCGGACGACTTTTCAGGGAGGGCCGAGACGAATGCTTTCCCTTTTGGCTCCTCCTCCTCCACTCTCTGGGGTCTCCCGTTTGGCGCCGTGTCGTATTTCCCTCCCTTCCGTTGTCTCCAGACATTCTCACAACCGGCCATGTGGCTGACATGCGAGCAGTTTCTTGAGGCAGCCGTTGCGAAATGTTTCGGGAAAAGCTGGAGCAAAAAATACAATAAAAAACTGGCAACTCGTGATTTTGCAAGATTTCCAAAATGCGCTTGCTCCTGCAAAAAACTGCGAGTGACCTCCATGCAGTGCGTGTCGTCGGTCTGACGAAATGTATTTCTCTGAAGCGCAACGCGTCGTGCTCAGGCTGCGTTGATTGACTCAGCGGTTGCTGCCGCTTACGGAAGACTTGTGACCGTGAGCTCCATCTCCACCGTCCGTCGCCGTCGGTGTCGACGCATGCAAAGTGGGCTTGATGTGACCCATGTCTCTGTTTCCCCCTCCCCCAAAACCATCTGAGCAGAAGTCCGGCGTGGATGCGTCGCCCAAGATGTCGCTGTCTGAGAGGATGAAGATCCTCAAGGGCAAAGAGGAGCAGTGGAAGAGCAAGGGCAAAGGAGCGGCCAACGACTCGGTCCAGTTCACCGTCGCCGGACGCATGGCCAAGAGAGGTGACGCCGCCCGGGTCGCGCCGGCAAAATCTTTCTTGCCCGCCGAGCGAGCGCCTTGTTTCCATGAGACGAGACTCGGCGAAGCTCCTCCCCCCCATTGAAAGCATTTGTAATGCTCTGCCGTCTTTCACCAGGTCTCGTGTCCGAAACGGGGAAGGGCGAGTCCCGTCTTACTCCCGTGAAGAAGTCCAACGCCGCGCCCGCAAAGCCGCTGGAAGGTAATGGACGCTGGCGCGCCTCAAATGCCGCCGCGCGGTGACGCTATCGCTCTGCTCCAAAGGAATCTCCAGTCGCGCCGACGTCAAGGTGGAAGGAGACAAAAGGCTGGACAAGCTGGAGTCCTTCCTGGACAAACTTCACCGTCAAGGTGCGCTCTTCCTTACGTGTCCTTGATTGCATTTTCGGTCCTCCTCCGTGGACATGCTAAAGCGCACGTGCATTTCCGAGAACCCCCGTTTCCACCCTCAGGCGCCGGCAAGAGCGCCACGTCCACCATCGAAGTGACGGCCGAGGCCGAGAAGGAAGTGATGGCCTTGGACGACGACGAGACCTTCGGCAACTTCTTCGCATCCATCTCGCCCTCGGCCCTGCGGGACGTGGTCGTGACCGAGGAGGACCTGAGCCACGTCCGGGCCGACGCGCCCAAGTGGGTCCGGCCGCGGCGATCGCGACGGGAAGGCGCTCGGAAAGCCGCCGTTTTGAGCCGTGACCTTCTTCCTCAGGCTCACGTCGGCCGTGGCCCAGCACAGGCGCGCCGTGCGGCCCTACAGGAAGAACCGAGGCTCCAGGAACCCTCTGAGAGCGCTGGCCGCCCGCAACGACATCCGGCGGGTGTACACCGAACAGAGGCTCAACATTGCCAAAGTGGAGAGCAAGCGGATCCAAGTGGAGCGCAGTAAGACATCGGCCCGCAACGCCAAAGTGCTTTGTGAAGATTGCGCGCGTCCGGCCAACCTCGCGGGAGTAGACGGGAGCGATTTCGTTGGAACTGAAGCGCCGTCCGTCTTCACAGCCGCAGTCATCGAACGAGTCGCGCCTTCCGTTAGGTGTCTGGGAAAACTGTGTCTCGGCCGTTCCGAACGGTCTTTTGCGGCATCCCAAAAGTGGCGACTCGCACATCCCTGCCTGCCTTCTGTGCACCTAGTGGCCAAACACTCCAACATGGCCGACGTGGCCTTGGCGGGCCTGGCCAGCAAGGAGAACTTCCGCAAGGTCAACCTGCGCAGCGTCAAGTCCACCGACGTGGTCACCAACAACAGCGCGCTGCCCTTCAACAAGCTCATGCTCATTCGCATCAAAGGTCAGCAGCGACGGCCGCCGACGTGACGCGGGAGACCTTCCCGCGGGGGCTGTCCTTTTCTTGCCGTGGCTCTCCCCGTAGGTCGGAGGCACGTGCAGGTGCGCCTGGTGGAGCCCGCGTCCAAGTCCCTCAACAGCGGCGACTGCTTCCTTCTCATCACGCCCAAGCATTGCTTCATGTGGAGCGGCGAGTTCGCCAACGTCATCGAGAAAGCCAAGGTAAGGCCTCGGCCAAAGAGCGCGCGGGGGCGATCGGGGCCGCCACCCGCCAAACGTGCTGTGCTGTGCGGGCGGCAGGCGGCGGAGATGGCGTCCTTCGTCCAGGCCAAGCGCGACCTCGGTTGCAAAGCCTGCCAGGTGACGGTGCTGGAGGAGGGCGTCAACACCGACAGCAAGTGGGCCAAAGACTTCTGGAGTCTGCTGGGAGGAAAGAGCCCATATCCAGGTGAGCGCGGGCGCGGGCGCCGCTGTCGTCGACGGCACTCCAAAACGTCCCTTCTCGGTTCTCAGCGTGAGCAGTTTAAGCGTCATGGTTGGATGGTTGAAGTACCAAGAACTAAAGGGAGGCTCAGAGGGGTGGAGCCTTTTCGTGGCAAACCCGCCCCAAAGCTCACTTTGGCATCTTTGGCATTTGACTCGGCATGACCCCCATTTGATCTTAGTTTGGTGCCTTCTACCATCTTGGTGACCGATTGATTGCTTTCTTGTTGTATATATGTGGTCGTTGCTCCATGTACAGCACTTTGGATGCAGCGATGGCCGAAAGTGCTCGAGAAAGACATTTGAGTTGAGTTGCCCCAAACCTGGAGGCTAGTCTGGTATTCCCCCTGCTGCTCTCCACGCATGCTCACTCCGCTCCCTCTGGCGTGCGTGCGTGCGTGCGTGTCACAGGGGCGGGGGAGCCAGAGGAGGACGAGTTGTACGAGAGCGGCGTGCTGGACTCCAATGGAGTCTACAGGCTGCAGGGAGACAAACTGGTGCCTCACGAAGACGCGTGGGCCTCCATCCCAAGTGTCACCTTGCTCGATTCCAAAGAGGTGCGTGCAAAGTCATCATGCAGTTTGTCTTCTCGGTTTTGTTCTCATTGCCCCCCCCGCCCTTTTTTTTTTTCTTTTTTTCTTTCCCGGTCTCCTCAGGTTTTGGTGTTTGACTTTGGCGGTGAGGTGTACGTGTGGACCGGCAAGGATGTGCCTTTGGGAGACAGAAAGGTTGCGGTCAAGCTGGGCAGACAGCTCTACGCTGGCAGCTACGATTACAGCAACTGCAGGGTGAACCCTTTGGATGCCGACAGCGACGTTCCACAGTTGCGTGAGGGGGGGGGGGGCAGTGGATTTAACGCAGCCCCCTGCTGGTGGTGTTGTGCGAACCGGGCTAACTGCCCACTCGGCTGTTCACAGGCAAGGAGAGGGCCGCCCAAGCTGGACTCTGTTTGGCCGCCTGTCGGAGCACAATGAGACGTCGCTGTTCAGAGAGAAGTTCCTGGACTGGGCCGAGAGGGGGAAGGAGGAGGCCGCTGTGACGGAGGAGGTCAAGGTGCGCAAGCGCTTTCTCCTCCATGTTTCACACGTTTGCGCAAGAATTTTCTCCCCAGAAAGAGGTTGCGTCATTGAGACTTCCTCCTTTTGTGACATTGGTCTCGTGGACGTGCCCGCCGGGCTCAAGAAACGTTGAGAGAGACGTTGATGGCAAATTGTCGATACCGGTCCACTCAGAGCCCGGGCCACTCCAGCGTGCGCTCCCCGCCCGACCTGGACCTGCAGCCGTGCGACGCCGGCGCCCTGCTGCGCAACGAGCCGCCGCCGGTCAGCACCTTCCTGGAGGGCGTGGACGTCCAGCGGGGCCACGGGGTGGTGAGGACGGAGGACGGCAGGCAGGCCCAGTTGTCCACGGTGGCCGTGGATGCCTGGCACATTAAGGAGTACGGCGAGGAGGAGGTGCCTCGGGAGAGCCTGGGCCAGCTCCACCAAGGAGATGCTTACATCATCCGATGGAAGTACTCCATCACCACGCTCGGTGAGTCCCCTGCCGAGACCTGTCATCGCTGACATCCACTTGGGACCGCAGCGACGTCTTTGTCCCTGCCAGTGGGGAAGCGGCAGAAACCCGGAGAGCTGAGTGCCGGCCTTGCGGGCAGGGAGAGGACGGCGTGCTTTTTCTGGCAGGGCCTCCACTCCAGCGTCGGCGAGAAGGGAACCTCGGCGCTCAAGACGGTGGAACTGGGCAGCTTCAGGGGCTCACAAGTGGGTCTTCAACTGCCGCCCGCAACCTACAGTAGTTGGGGGGGGGGGGTTGCATGGCTCAACTCAAGTGCTTAAAATGACCTCAGTTGGCTGTATCCAAAGTGCCGTACGTGGAGCAAAAAGAATTCATAGAACAACAAACAAGAAGAAGAAAGAAGAAAGGAACGTACGAAATGCGCTTGTTTGCAGGTGCTCGTGAGTCAGGGGAAAGAGCCTCCGTGCTTCCTGCAGCTCTTCCAAGGTGGCCTGATCATCCACAAGGGCAGCCGAGACGACTCGGTCAACACATGGGGTAAAGCCTTCGTCGACCACCAGGGGGAGCCCGTGCGCTTTGACCATCACTGATCCGGCGTGGTCTTTTTGTTCTCGCCCTCCAGAACGTTGGCGGTTGTTCTGCGTTCGCGGCGAAGCGGAGGCGGAGGCCACGCTGTTGGAGGTGGAGTGCAACGGCGCCAGCCTGCGCTCACGGGCCGTCCTCGTCCTGCTCCACGCCCGAGAAGGTCGTCTCTACGTCTGGCACGGCTGTAAAGCGCATGCCGGCGCCAGGCAGGTGGCCAAAAAGGCCGTGGACCGGCTGAGCCAAGGGTAGGACGCGCGCCAGGGGGGGGTACACTGTCCGAGATGGCCAACCGAGGGTTTGCGCTCTCCTTCAAGGTGTCCTCCTGAGTTGGGCCTGAACGGCGGCAGCGGCGGCGGTGTGAAAGTTGAGGAGGTGGAGGAAGGGAGTGAGCCTGCGGAATTCAAGAAGGTTCTTGGCTTGCAGGACAGGAAGTCCTACGACTGCATGCTTCAAGGTTTACACGCTTGCTCCAAAAGTGCAGTCACGCCTTGAAAGAAAATATGTCAGGGCCACATATGCTGTACTATATTGCCCGTGCTAGCCAACCACGCCGCCTGAAACAAGTTGGCCTTCAGAGGCGGCAAAGCGCGGCAAAGCCATACTTGGCCTTGACTTCCAATCGATCCCTCGACTGCGCTCGCGACCACACGCGGCACAAGATTCATCGGCAAAGCGCCGCGAGCAACGCCTCAAACACACGTCGGCTGCTTTCAGACCCCGGCAAGTACAACCACACCCCTCGGCTGTTCCGGCTGAGCGCCGGCTCGGGCCCGTTCGAAGGCGAGGAGCAGCTGTACCCCGCCAGGGTGACGGAGGGCGTCGCGGCCATGCCCTTCCTGCAGGACAACCTCTACTCGGCGCAGCAGCCCGGTAAGGCCCGCCGTCCGTCCGGGCGCCGCTGCTCGCCTTTTGCTCACCGTGCCCGTTGGCCGCGCCAGCTCTCTTCCTGCTGGACAACCGCATGGAGGTGTACCTGTGGCAGGGCTGGCAGCCCGAGGAGGAGCGCTGCACGGGCTCGGCAAAGATGCGCTGGGACAACGAGAGGAAGTGCGCCATGGAAACGGCGCTGCGGTACTGCCAAGGTACGGCCATGTTTACGTCGCCGTCCGTGTGGCCGTGTGTCCGTCCAGCTGCAATTCTTCTCGCGCTTCCCCTCTTGCACTTGTAGAAAAGAGCTCTCGGCGCCCCCCGCAGGCGTATCTGGTCACGGCGGGCTGCGAGCCTCTCACCTTTACCAATATCTTCCCTTACTGGCAAAAGGACCCCAGCATTGGCTCCAAGGTGAAGAATCTTTTCTTGGCCGTCACTGCAACTTTCTACGCTTGCCTCACATGACCCCCCACCCCCACCCCCCTTTGGTTTGTTCAGACCGAGGGCTCCAAAAACAAAGTGACCTTAGTCAAGGAGGAGCTGTCCAAGCTCAGTAAGCTCCAGTACTCTCTCGAGGAGCTCACCGGGTCGCCCCTGCCCGACGGAGTGGACCCTCTCCGACTGGAGGATTACCTCTCCGACCAGGACTTCAAGGTAAGGGGGAAGGGGGGGGTTGGGGGTGACTTTGGAGTCTAGAACAAGCTTGTAACATTCCTCTCGCAATTTGCTGTCCAGAAACTCCTGGAGATGAGTCGGGTGGAGTTCAATGCCTTGCCAAACTGGAAGCAGAAGAACCTGAAGAAAAACAAGGGTCTCTTCTAAAGAAAAAAAAAAAAAAACCTCATTTTGTAAAACAAATGTACAATTGTGTATAGTGTTTTTGAATGCTAATGATAGCCAATTAATCATGTGCAGTTTTGAATTCATCTTTGTTTGTGTTCGTCATAGTTTGAAATATCCTCTCCAATTGTCTAAAAAAATGCTTGTGGTTAAAACGTGCGAGTTACTCTACCCCCCCCCCCCCTTAAACTGTGTCGTTGGTGAGCAAGTGAAGCCAGTTACACGCTTTAGGCCATCAAGATGTTGCAAAACATGCTCTCTCGATACTCGTTTCATTTGGTGATAAATAACGGAGGATTATTTTCATCCACCTTCACGAACTGAAGAACTACTTCTTCGGGACCAAATTCTTTTGTGTCAAAATGTTTTCATTGTAAGTGTGTTTGTGTGTATTGAGTTATCACACATTCCGCAAGGCATGAGCCTTTTTTTTTTTTTTTTACATATATGTCGCATGGCTTCCTAACCACTGTTTTGTTTATTTTCTGCATTATGA
The DNA here is from genome assembly GCA_901007745.1 of Hippocampus kuda. Taxonomy (NCBI): domain Eukaryota; kingdom Metazoa; phylum Chordata; class Actinopteri; order Syngnathiformes; family Syngnathidae; genus Hippocampus; species Hippocampus kuda. The sequence goes on along the minus strand of CAAKHF010024071.1, from coordinate 37,996 downwards.
TTATGTATGTATAAAAAAATATATATATGTAGATGGATGGCAGTTTTTATCATTTTTGGCACATGGAAACAAACGTGAATAAAATGTTTGTTCAAAAAATGTCAGTCATGCTTTGGCATCGTTTGTAAGAGAGGCAGAAACCAAGAAGGCACCCTCGGGTGAAAACAATCTGTTGAAGTGTGGCGTGCGGATTGTTTTCATGATCCACATGTGCCTTGGTCCAGGACGCGAGCGCGGTGTTCCGCCGTCCCTTCCTTTTGGCTTTCCAGCTCAAGAATTCAAGTAAGTCCGCGTCTCGTTTTGAATGCGCCCGCCGCCTCCGGTTTGTGTGTGACTCGCTGGACGTTTTGTGTGCAGATGGCTGCAACGTTGACCCGTGTCCGCCAGGCGGCGATATGTGATCTTCTCATCGACGCCGTGCTGCAGCTGATCGCCTTTCATCTCAGGTAGGACGACGTACTGGGCGTAGTGTGATCGATAAATGTTCCGCAAATCTACTGTCACTCTTTGCTTTGCTATGGGCCTTTGCTTTTCTTTTGGGTCGTCAATTTGAGCGTCCGCGGTACGAGGAAGAACTTCCGGGACGGCCAATGTGTTGCATAGTCAACAATTGGACACACCCAGTGTGTTTGAGAGCAGGTCGAATTTCAGGTGTTTTTTTTTTTGGGGGGGGCTGGGGGGGAAGCTTCGTTTTATGCATTTGCGGGGGTGGGACAGGACTGTTAACACTGCCGGTGTGTGTGGAAATTACAAGACCTTTATTTTCACTTTCTGTAATTTGTTCGACGACGACGAGATGAGTTTGACTTTCTGGTGGTGGCTTTAGTTTGCAGTGCACTTGCTTCGCCCCTTTTGCAGCCTTGGGCGCGCGCGCGCAGAATGAAAGGAGGCTGAAAATTCCCAAGCCAACCACGTGAGCAGAAGCATGTGGATCGGCGCACGCGCGCGACCAAAAAAAAAGAAAAAAACAACAAGATCATCATAAAAAGCTGCGCTATCAACCGCCACATCAGGCCGGCTTCCTGCAGATGACAGATTGATTGAAACCTCGACCCGGAACCCTCGTCCATCATTCCGGCCTGTTCCTCCTTTCCCGACCGCAGCGTACACAGATGGAGATGAGAAATTGAAGAAGAAGGAAAAAAAAAATGGCTCCATGTTCTGCTCATGCAATAGCGGAGAGAGAAAGGATCAAGGTCGTCCTCCCTTTGATTGCAAGAAAATGTGAAAAGGAAAACCAAATCCTCTGCTTCAAAGAAAGCCTCTCTTTTGAAAAGCTTGCTTTTTGTCTCTTCTGAGCAAAGTCATGGCTTGCCAAACCAAACCATCTTGTTACCCAGTAGACTTGAATGTATTCGCACGCGTCACCTTCATTGCCAAAAGCCATCACAAGAAGGAATGATGTGGAGGATGGAAGCACATGGAGCCTTCCTTTGACAGCATTTGAGGAGGAGGAGGTGACATTTGCAGTGATGTCACTCAGTCAGCGTGTCTCTTCCTGTCTCCCCTGCCTGCCTAATCCAATCAAGTCGCCGTGGAGCTCTCCAGCCCGCTCTAATTCCATCAGATCCGGATCCCCACGCTGCCGGGGGAGGCCGGCCGGGTCGTGCGTCTCTCAAAACCCGCAGATCAAACGGCAGGTGCGGCCCGATTCGCAAGCTCTGCCCCCACCCCACCCCCCTTGCCATCTGCCACCGACCTTGAAGGCGACCCCTTGTGGGCGGTCGGTCGAGCACGAACGAGGGAGGTTAAAAAAAAAAAAGGCCAATCATCATCTTTTGTCATGGTGAATTTGCAGCCATCAAGAGCGAGTCCATGACGAGGCTCGCTCCCTCCCAGAGGGACGATGTGACGGAGTCGGGCTCCAAAGCGCCGCCGCTGGAGTTGAGCTCTCCACTTGTCAAAGCGCCGCTGAAATGCGGGCGTGTGGACGCTCGTCCATCTCATTGCATGGATGTCGACGTTCTAGCCAATCCTTGCAGTCCACGCGGCAGAAGATAAAAGCGTGGCCTCGTTGAGCAAGTGACCTTGGGCCCAGCCCGTCAACGCACGTGTGGGACCGCGTGCGTGCGTGCGTGCGTGCGGCCTTGAATTAACGCACTGAAAAGGATGCGTGTCATCGAGAATGAAGCCGATTTTGAGATGAGGCCCGCTAAAAATGGCTCCACTTTGAGGGGTTGGCCTTTGCATTCCTCTTTTGCAATTTGCACAAGTCGCCGGCCTTCGGCGCGCTTTGACGCCAAGCCGCGCAAACTTGACCTCCCAGTTGCGTGGAAGCAGATGGTCAAAAAGCATCGCGGGCGCCTGCGCGCGCGGCCTTCAGATCCCGCTGCGAGTGGCGACATTGGCTGTTGTTCCTCAAAGGTCGGCGGTGCAGGCCAAGGCCGCTTCAACTGCCCTTAAGTCCACTTGAATGCGTTTGCCTTGACCTCCGCGACCCAAAAGGACAAAAAGAGGCGGCCCGCGCCCGCCTCTTCCGTGCGCACTCACGGGCCGTCAGATGAGGTGCGGCCGCTCAAGGTTTCCACTTCTTTCTTCTCTTTCAGGACTGCGCTGCGTCATGCCGCTTCGGGATCAAAGTCCAGTCCGGTGTCGTCAAGGAACCGCGCCTTCGTATTTGGGCTTCCAAAGACTTGAGAAGCCAAGAAAGCATCTGGCCCTCCCTAACTCTGGTATGGCCTGTCGTCTCGACACCACATTCTCTCATTCGGCTGCCTAACACCCCCCAGGCCCGCCCCCCAGTTTTGTCACAGACAGAGTGTGCACAGAGAAGTGGATAGGAGCCTCGGCTTGAATAGCAGTAGTTGTTTTATCAGGAAGCGTCCCACCCTCAGATCCATGCCCCCCACCCACTCCCCAAGAAACAAAACAAAACAAAACAAAACAAACATTGATCATCATAAATGATCCAGTTGCATTCAGTTCAAAAAAACTGTTTGTTTCTCGCCATGCGGCACAGTGTCTCGTGCCACACGTTTGACAGCTAAACTTTTCTCGCAGCAGGATGTCACGCGCAGACCCCGCCCACATTCATGTGCACGTGCCAAAGTGGAGGCAGAGCTCGTTAGCTCAGCTGCTCCATCTTTTGTGGTGGAAAGAGAAACGGAATCCAAAGACAAAGGCTTGATTCTGACAGTTCATTGCAGGCGGACCTTGAATGAACTCGCGCGCGCCGTCAGATGGATTGTGAGCATGATTCATGAACAAGGAGAGCGTGAGTGAGGTGCCGACCGCTTGATTGGAATTTCTTACTGCATGGTGTTCCGATGACGCTATTCTTCTTACGCATGTTGTTTTTCGTGTGTGTGTGTGTGTGTGTGTGTGTCACAGGCTTTGCTCATGTGGCATTCTTGAGCCAGCTTTTGACTTGCCCTGAGCAATCAACGGCGCGCGTTCATTCGGCGCAATTTGGGGGGCAAGCGGTCCTCGGGACGCGCGGCGACGGCCGGCGGCGGCGGTCCGCGCCTCTCCAACTCGGCCTCCTCGGCCTCGCCGTCCAAGGACAAGAGCCGGACCCGCTCCTCGGGCGGAGCGGCGGGGATGGAGCTGGACCTGAGCCTCCGGATGCCGAGCGCCAGGTCCCCCGTGCTCGAGGCCTTGCCGCCGGGCGAGGGCGCCGCCTTCATCCCTCCCCACGGTCGGCCCTCGCCGGCGGAGCTCATCCGCTGCAGTTTGCCGGGCCGCTCCCCCGGGGTCTCCGCGCCGTCGGCCGAGAGGAGCCTCCCCCTGCGGGCCCCTCGGCCGCCGCCGCCCAGCGGCGGGGAGGAGGGCGCCTGGGTCGCGGGCGACCTCGGCGCCGCCGCCGCCGCCGCCGCCTCCTCCTGCTCTCGGACGCTGAAGGGGGGCGTCGGCACCTCGAAGGTACTGTGGAAGTGAGCGTAGTCCACCCTGAAGAAGCCCTCCTCCAGGGACATGACGGGCAGGAAACGATGGCCCCACAGGACTTCGTCTTCCGTGTAAGACGTCCGGGCTTGACACGTCATGCCTGCCGTGGGGAGAGCAGCGGTCAACGCGGCGCCACCGCTCCCCCAGCCCGCGGAAGAAAGCCTCTCACCTGTGGTCTCTACGATGCCTTCGAGGATGACCACGACCTCAAACTGCTCGTCGGTGAGCGAGCGCCGCGACAGCCCGAAGAAGGGGCTCCCGCTGTCGATCTCGTGGCAGATGGTGAGCGGCGACACCAGGAAGAGCTGGTCCGCGCCCGTGCCCGAGCCCACGTCCAGCTCGCACTGGTCCAGCGGCAGGAACTCGCCTTCCGGGGTCTGACGAGACTGCGCAAACGCAAGCGTACGGACAACGCCGAGGGCCGGTGAGTCTTCTCGTGTGATCGCTGCATTCGGTGGGAAAGACTGGCGAGGTGGGGTCACTTTGGAGAAAAGCTGGGGAAGGACTGAGAACCTTGCGGCCGTCCGTCTGCGGCGCCATGCGCCGGCGTTGGATTGTTTCCTCGGACCAGCGCTTGACGGGAGCGTCTGTGCGCGTCGCCACGGGTGAAGGCGAGGTGAGAAGGCCTTTCATCAAGGGAACGGGAGGGCTGCCGTCTTCTGCCCCGCGAACGGCACGGGGGCTCAAAGCGCAGCGCTCAACGACCTCGCTCTTGTCCCGACGTCATCTTTTTTGCATCGCGTTGCACATTGGGAAACGCCATGACGTCGGGAGGGAGCAAATCGAACTGGGCCCGGGGGCCATCTTTTCTCCGGCCTACGTCAAAGCACTTTGGTGCCGAGGGACACCGCAAGGTTGCTTGGGCCTTTTGCGACCGCTTTCCAAATGCCTGTCGACGCAATGACGCCGCGCGCTAACTCAAAGGTAGCGCCAACGGTGCCGTTTTCCCTCGGCTTGCTGTTTTTCTGTTTTTCTTTTTGCAGCGAGCGGCCACAGATGGCGAACGCTGATTTGTATTGGCAGGGACGCGGCGGGCGGGGGGGGGGG
>CAAKHF010024071.1:12471-23825 GCA_901007745.1 Hippocampus kuda | reverse complement strand
GGGGGGGGGGGGGGGGGGGGTTTTTCCCCCCCCCCCCCCCCCACACACACACACACACACACATCCCAATTTTGTTCTTGTAGCAATGTTTTTTTTTTTTTTTTTTCCAACACTGCCATTAAATGTTCATGCAAACATGACCAGGGAGGGTCTTCCATGGCCTCAAATGCAATGTTTTTAATTCTTATTTTATGAGACATGATTTTTGTCGCTTACATGTTGTTGGGGAAATGTAGTGGGGGGGCATAAACCGTCGATTTTAAATGTAATTTAAAACATTTTGGAGGGTAGAGATGAACTTGCATTTGTTACTTTCGAAACCCTCGTTTTACCAATCATCATACCCTTGTAAAGTAATAATGTTCATAATTACAAAAAGAAAAAAAACACCACACACAACACTTGTGGCAGGGAAAGCCCAGAACTCACGTGGCAAAAAAAAAAAAAAAAAAAGTATATATTGTATTGTCTGTTACAAGAAACATGAACTCAGGAAATAGGCAACATTGTGTGATAAGACTTTGTATGATGAGATGCAATTAGCACAGTTTTTACAGGTGTACTTTGAAACGACAGAGCTTTGATTTCTTTTCTTTTTTAATGTTTGAATTTTACTCCTGGCGATCATGTTTTGGCTCTCGTGCGTGTTTCAGTCCAAAAGATGGTACTGTTGCGTGTCAATGTGAAACCAGCATGTCGAAAGAGCTGCATTGAGACGCGTGTGACTGAAAACACAAAAGCCAGCAAGCAAAGCGCAACGGTCACCTCACTTTTTTTCTTTTTTCGTCAATGGAATCAAACGAGCACTTTTTTTCCCCCTCCAAACATATCATCAGAAACAAGAACCCTTTGGATTTTCTTTGACTCTTGGGGTAGAAATAAATACTGCGTATTTTAAAAGGAGTAAACTGTGAACGAGGGTTTTGAGAGGGCGGGCTGATGATTTTAATGGGCATTGGGGTTTGTTTGGTTTTTTTTTTGGGGGGGGGAGGGGGGCTCGACTTTCTTGCGGTTTGTCGGGTGATGTAAAAATGGATTTGCCATAATTTTTTGATACAATATTTTGAGAGTAGCTCTTTGTATTTAAGTGTTTCTCCAGAGCTCGGCTGACGTGCTGGAGCTTTTCTCTCTCGCTCCGTTTTTTCTTTTTTTTTTTTGTATTTATTCTCCACGAGCCGCCACACACCTTTTGTAGCACCAACGCAGCAGAAGAGTTCATTTATCCGACACTCCTCCGGAATATGCATCGGTCCTGAACTCCCAAGAACGAACAATGGCCTTCTTTGTCTTCCGCGGTTCAAGCCGTTCTCTCGGTCCCGGCGGCCAGGCTTGATATTGGCTCGAGTTGATTTCCCGTCGGCCTCGACGGGCCGCTTTGCCCCAGCCGTACCTCCCCGCTGCTTTTCGGTGACTCGGAAGCTGCAAGGCGGAAAAGGGAAAGGGGCAGGAAAAATGGAAAAAACTTGAGCGACCGGCCGCTTCCCTCCAAACACACTATGCTTTGAACGGAAACGGAGAGAAAAAGACGATAAGATTGACTAAATATACCTCATATCACTAAAGCGTAAGAAAGCAGGGACGCGCGTTTCATTGTATGTAGTGGAAATATTTGTAGGATAGCTTGGACATGTTGTGTCATCATTTTTACACTGCCCGTGTTTACAATGATAGAGCAAGTGACTTGTCAAAATGCAAAAGGTATGATTTCAAAAAATGTTTTTGTCATTGCTTTTTTTTTTTGTTGTTGTTGTTGTCGTAATGTAAAAACATCCATGCCAAGCAGTGTTGCATTCTAGATGCCTTGTAGAACTTTTTCTTTCTCTCTTGGTATATCCCCCTTATTTTTGTTACTTGCCATCACGTGTTTTTGATATGAACTCTAGAAGGATATTGTTTACAAAAACGTACAAAAACACTAAAAATGTGTCGGGGTTTTTTTTTTTTTTGGTTCGGTTTTTGATTTTTATCAAGTATGCATGATTTTTATGGCTTTTTTTTTTCGTGACGCTCACCTCAATACCAAATGTTGTAGCAGAAGCCTCCCCTTTCCTTTGTCTCATTAGTACTAGACCCTCGTGACATGATTTCCCGGGCTCGACCTGTTATTGAGATGATGAACGGATTAGAGAAGCCAATAAAAACCTTTTTTTGGTTACAAAAGGAAAACGTGCTCCTCGTTTTTAAATGCTGATGGATGTGCCACCAACATTTTCCCACTCGGTCTCGCCGTAATGACCCATCTCAAACTGCGGAAGTAGTGTTCCTACAAAGGAGATTTCTTTTCACTTTCTGTCACTTGGACAACAGTGACATTTAAAAATAGGAAAATGTCCATGAAGGATTCAATTCAAATGGTTTGCACATGATTTTAAAGTTGCAGCTAAATGGTTCTTCGACTGGATGGAAATGTAAGCGCCACTAAACTGGAGTGAAATGAGACCCGATGTTGGCTTCATGATTTTGACCCTGGCGATTGGCTTGAGGATTGGATTTGCACGCCCTTCTTGACCCTTTTGGACACGGACACGGACATGGGTGAGTGGCATCAAGAAAAGAAAATCATGTGCGCGACTTGCTGTGGGGACCCCATGAAATTGTCATTTTTCTCATCACAGCTAACTCATTTCTTGGTCGTTTTGCGAACGAGGCCTAACCGTCACGTCTTTTGTGTTCCAGGCCTACAAGTCTTTGCGGCAATGCTCTCTTTCTTCCAGGATGCAGGAGCCATTCCACGGCCGTTTGTCGACCGTGACGCATTTCTGAAGCGCCTGTCCTCCTTCACGCAGGTATGCAAGCATGGTGACGGCGGGGGAAAGCACTCCAAATGTCTTGAAGGTAAGAAGAGCGCGTCGGCCTTTGTTTGCTTTTCTGCCGTTTGGCCATTTCGGCCGCGGCGCCCGTTGCCACGAGCGGCAGGCTGGGCTGAGTGAAGGAAGGCCGTGCCCGTTTTTGACTTTGGACTTCCAGACGCTCAGCGCCGTCACACGGGCTGATGCTAAGAGACTCCCTTATCGCAAATCTTGTGACGTAAAAACATGCTCGTAAAAAGAATCCATTGCCATAACATGGCAAATTTGCTTCATCTGAAGCCAACGGTTGCCAAAAAAAGAAATCAATTTCACGCTTTTGTGCTTTTGGTACTCGCCTGATGACATGATGCAGATTTATTTGAAGTGTATCAGGTTTTATCTGGTTGTCTTGGGGGGGACGGGACGTTTTGGGGTCCAGCCCTCCCTGATGACGTGGGGCTGGAGTTAAGGGGTGCGACCGGGATCAAAGTCCCCTTTGAGATAATGCCATTATAACGGGAAATGGTGGGATGTCAGCTTGGGTCTCATTAACTTTGATTGACCGAATGTGACGTGGATCGTTCCAGCTCCAACTCTACCGCGCACTCGACATGATGAGTTTATTTTTAGAAAGTGGGTGGACGAATCCAGTGTGATGGTGAGGGCTCAAAGGTCACTTGCTGCACCTTTGTCCCAGCCCAAACTTAATGGCCAGCAGGGATGCCTGTCGCAACGTTTACGTGTTGCGAATCATGTTTGCCGAGGGTGTGTTCTCAGGGTTTCATTGAGGGAACTGTCGTAAAGTCATCAAAAGGCAAAAGAAAGGAAGGCAATCCCCCCCCCCCCATTTTGTGACACTGCTATCATAAGGAAGTAAATGGTGTTTTGGGAAGTTAGGAAGGTCGTTGCCTCCTCCAAAATAAACACGTTATCAGACGTGTCTCAGCCAGAAATAGATCACATAAATAATGTGAGGACTTTTGACATTTCTTATTGACTCAAGTGACCTCTCTTAAACCACTGGATGTGGATGTGATATGTTGCCTTGGCTGTCATTAGCATGCGCAGGTGTGCCCCGACATTAGCACTAGCATGCGCAGGAAGTGACGTCTCCTGGTCCGAAAGAGTATTTGTGCACACAGTTCCAGCCTCCTCGAAGGAGTGGCAAATGATTAAAAAGTGAGTACCGCGGCCAGGTCGTCGTCATCCAAGGTGAGAGGACGTCGACGCCCCTCCGACTCACGGCTCTTTGAGAATCCTCTTGAGTTTGGAGACACACGCTACATGTTGTTTGTTTGTCTCTGATGGCGCCAGAAATGAAACTTGCTTTTGTCCTTTGCCTCTTTGCTACATGTAAGTAATATTATTCCTTTCTTTTTGAATGGAATTGTCTTGTGTCGATTTTTTTATTTATTTTTTTTGATCGAATCAACTGTACCCACTGCTTTCCTTTTTTGCTTTATTAGGAGTAAGCAGAGAAAAGCTCAAATGTTTTATTTCCGTTCATCTTGACGGTTTCAAGCTCACTCCGATTCTTTGTCTTTTTGATTGTCAGAGAAGTGACTCAGCTGGCTGAAAACAATTGAAAAAACTACACACACATTTATTTTTTATATTTCCAGAGGAAAGCAAAATAATCATTGGAAGTAAATAAATTGGTTCGTGTGGTCTGCGCACCCTCTCCGGAACTCCATTTCCAAATGAGTTGGTACAAGCGCACGCTGTGTCTGTGTAAATATTTGACCAGTGTGTCGATAAGAGCAATCAAATCCTACCTTCCGACCCATTTGTTCTAGCCTCGCTTTTTGTTGAAGGCAAGACATAATGTTTGGTTGACTGGGGGGCTTGATGAGTTTTCAATGGGCTTGAAAAGCATTTTTCTTCTCTCTCCACACCAAAACGAGCTCCTCACCTAACCCGAGCTCAGGAAAGAGTTCCATTCATGTTTTAAGCTCGGTTGTGTATGGTTTTTGTCAATGAGCCCTTGTTTTGGATCAGGTGGTCATTTTGAGAGCGATACCGGGAACCTCGGCAGCATTTTGAACCAAATCGATTCGATGCAATCTCTCATTTTTGATGTTCCCATGTTTTTGCAGATGCAGTTCAGCGAGTCGCACCGAACCCGACAAATCCAACCGCATCCCAGCCGGGGAATCCGACGACCCCCGAGGCGGCGAGTCCGACCGACCCGGCTCAATCGACGACCCCCGAGGCGGCGAGTCCGACCGACCCGGCTCAATCCACGACCCCCGAGGCGGCGAGTCCGACCGACCCGGCTCAATCCACGACCCCCGAGGCGGCGAGTCCGACCGACCCGGCTCAATCCACGACCCCCGAGGCTGCGAGTCCGACCGACCCGGCTCAATCGACCACACCTGGCCAAAACCATTCTACACACTCAACCGGTTCTGCCAGTCCACCAACAGTTCCTCTGCCCACAGATAATCCAGGTTCCTTGACCACAACTGGAATCCATGCTTTTAGTATTTCAACACCGCTGGAAAGGCTGACGTGTTTTTGTGATTGTTTGTTGCTGCCTAGACGTATGCGTGCGACATCCGTGTCCTGCCCGAAGCGTGTGTGAGGCCCGTGCCAATCAAACCCGGGTTTGCTTGTGTATGGCTGGTGATTACTACGACGAGGACAGCCGGCGTTGTGAAACTGGCAAGTACCGGTGAAATGGCAGCAAAGGACTACTTTTATCTTAGTGACGCTCCTGGCACACGTTGTTCCTGGGCAGCGCCCTTCACGTGACTATCGAGGGGTTCACTGGATTGAGTGAACAAGCACAAATGGGATTCCGATACCCGATTCTGAGAAAATGAATCGATGTTGTCAAGAAATGGATATCATTGCTATCTTTTTTTTTTTTTTGAGGTTTTGTTTTGATGAACTGTATACATTGTCATGTTTCAGCCAAGGTCTTTCCCGGACAACTGCAAGTGCCTGGAATAGATTTCGAAGAGGACATGGGAAACAAAACATCGCTGGCTTTTCACCGTGCCGCGGAGCAAATTTCTGATCAGGTCAGATTTCTCTTCACCACCCACGTGGGATTGTCTGATAAATCTCTTTTGAAATCAATCAATGACGTATTTCTCTCTACCGCACAGATTGGTTTCCTTTTCAATGAGAGTTCTGGCTACTCCCGGTCTATTGTGTTGGAGCTCAAGTAAGTCAACAAAGAATTGGGCTCCTTGGATCTGGCTTCACCGTTCGGGTTTTGCTTCTTTTCACGTCAGCTTTGCCCATGCAGGCGATTTGGAAACGCAAAAGGACGAGTCGGGGCTGGCGTCGGCGCCTCCGTGGAGATGGTCTTCCAGACGTCGGCTCGAGTCAAAACAGGGGACATTGTGGAAGTCGTCGCCAAAGCCTCCAAATGCGACGCGTGTCTTCTGGCAAATTCCACATTCACATGTATGTTTCCTGCAATTCCGGAGGAAGCTTGATAGGGATATCGAGGAGGCGTACTCGGCGCGGCTCCCGTGATGACGATCCATATTTTTGAAGCTCCATCCGGGTCACGAGGTAGCTCGCTCGCTAGCAAGTTCGCTCCATCTGAGCCCTACTGTTTGCTTCTTGCTTCTACAAGACACGAGTCTGTGTGTGAAGCAACCCTGCGATGAGAAAACGGCGACATGTTCAGCGGGAGACGATGGAAATTTCCTCTGCCGCTGTTCCGAGGCTTACGTCATGACGGACTACAGTCACAGAGCGTGCGTTGGTAAGTGCAAGATGTCAAGCCTTGGCCTTGTAAAGACAATTGTTGGACTTTTGCCAGCTCCAGGCGTGATTTGTGGCCAAATGGGTGCATCAAACCACTGACAGTAAGACAAAAACGGTCAAGGGAAAAACACAAAAATTGGAACAACTGAACTTTAAATATTGGCTGGTGTTGTCATGAATTTGAATGTGGCTGCTTCATTGTCGTATTGATCTCTCGCTCTCTCTCCTGTTTCACACACGCCGGGCCACATTGAACGTGGGAAAAGTGTTGCAATTGTTGAAATCTTGGTCTCATCTTTTCCATCACATTTATCTGGCTTTTTTTTTCGGGGCGCGTCAACTTTGATATCCACTTGAAAGTCAAGTTTTGCACAACTCTCTGAACTTGTTTTGAAATGCACAGTGTGAGTACTTTTGCCAGCTCCGCCAAACCGTGTGCGTGCAGTCACATCTATTTCCAACCGTTTGTTTTTTTTTTTTCCTCCGCAGCTTGTCCAAGTGGTCAGACCCCCAACGGAACTCGACAATGTATCGAGTAGGTGCTTTCGTTGTCGTGGAATGCCCTGAAATGATGACATTTGAATCACCTTTTCTTTTCTTTTCTTTTCTTTTCAGTTGCTCTTTTGGGTATTCTGGGTTTAACTGCACCGAATGTGAGTCAGGCCGCCAATGCCCATCCGGACAACTTTTGCTCCCGATTGAAAATCTTGAAAAGCCTGCTGTCCGTTTGCTTCCGTGTGGATGCAGGAGCCTAAAACGCCGTTGAAGTGCAAGCCATCCATCGGTTGTGGTTGTCGTTAACCTTTCGTTGTTGTCCTTAGCATGGAAGCTCGCCTTGGTGATCGTCGGCTCGGTGTTGGGGGGACTGCTGCTCATTGCGGTCGTCGTTCTCATCGTCACGTCCACCCGGTGAGTTTTATTTATTCTCGAGCCCTCCGTAGGCCGATGAACCGTTGACTTGGTTCGCAGAATTTCCAACAATGAACCCAGCCGGTCCCGTTTCCAATCTGAGAGCCGCCCTGCGTGACTGATTCGGTTGAATGCGTTGCACCAAAAGCCGAAATGACCACTCTTCCCGGAACAAAGTGATCCCAGGGATGAAATCCAAAGGCGTCATTCAAGGCCGTAATGCGACGTCCTTCTTCCAACGATCCTCTTAGATCTCCAAAGACGACCGCCAAGAGAAAGAAGAAAGATCCCGACACCGGGACACCCGACGTGATCCACTTCTCCGATAAGGATCCCCTGGTGACGAGCCTGCCGACCAATGGGCGGGAACCCGGGGCCAAGACCGAGCCGGCCGCGGCCGTCAAACCGTTTGCCGGCGCAGGGGTGCCCAGGATCCCGCGGGCCACGGCGGTCGGCGCCTGGGACGGCGAGACCGGCCTGGAGATGACGCCGAGCAATAGCCGCCATGGCTCGGTGGCTCAGGGGACAACTTCGGTGAGTATTCGAGTCGAGACGTACGGCCTCCCCGTATTTGCGGGTAACGCAATATTCTGGAATTACAGTGGCGCAATGACAACTCGGAGGACACGAACGGCGGTCCGTACTCGCGGCCTCGCAACCAGACCGACCCGTACGCCCAAACCCGGCCCTTGAGCAACCCTTACTCAGAATCCCGATCCCTCAACAACCCGTACGCTCGGGATCGCCCCCACACCGACCCTTACGCTCGGAACCAAGGCCAGAACAACCCAAACTTCTCACATGACAACGAAAGGCCATTCAACTACTGAGCCTGTAGTTTTTTTTTGGGGGGGATCGCTGCAATCTCATTTCCGAGCCAGCGTTGGAAATCGCTCATTTAGTGAAATCACATTCAATCTGATAATCTGATATTGTCTGGCCCCGTAATGTCTTCCGTGTTTTGTGTTTTCATTTTGCACATTTATTCATGTATTGCTGTGTCCGCACAGAAATGTGACATGCATATTCTGTTTGGTCTTTTTTTTTTTTTTTCTTTTTGCTGCGGGTGATATTCTAAGCTAACGCCATACCTGCTGAGCTGCCACTCAATTTAAGCCGCGTTATGTGCACCTATTTTGATTAAAAAAAATATATATATATATATATATATATTGCGGAGGAGAGTTTTCATTCCAAAAAGTATAGTATTCTTGAAAGACACGGTTTGAGCATCAACACTGGGTTTAAATATCGATTAGCATCTTGATTGAAGTCACGTTTCATTTTAAATGTCATGTACCTAAGAGTTAAAAAAAAAAGATACAAAAAAAACCAGCACAACTTTTAGTCAATTAAAAAAATGACACAATTTTATCTTGTATGCAAATATAAAAAAAAATTGTAACACGAAAGTATTGGGATTGTAAAACACTGGCATTATCTTTTGTGAAGCAAAATGGGGAAATGTTTGTTCGTGTGTGTTGTACATCATGATCAGCAATGGGAATAATTTGTAAACCAATTGACGAAATACAACATGGAGGTTGGATTTGTTGGTGCCTGACTTTTTTTTGGGGGGGGACACACAGCAACAAACTGTAATTTCACATTCTCTCTTAATAGATGGCAGCGGGCGCGCATTTTTAACAAATTCAAGCAAATTGGCGTACGTACTTTTCTGTGACTGACCAAAAACATGCTAATAAAGTCATTTTTTGGTTGTAACTTGATATCTATTTCTTCCAGCGATTCCTTGGCGTTTCACTCGAGTGTGCCCTCGTGCCACGAGCGGTACACATAGCCCGATTTTAAAATCATTGCTCTGCAGTACAGTCCCAGATATTTGATGAACTCAAGCTCTCTACTTAAATCTAACACGAGACTAAAATGTCTGAATTTTGGAATTGGTCTTACCTGTGTGATAAACTACAATGCAGCTTTGATTTCCCCCGTGCAATTTAGATGTAATTAGGATAGAGAGTCATTTAACATGTGAAACATTTCGTGCGTGTGGATTATCTCTTAATGCTGGTGATACCCGGGTTGTTTGAACCGGTCAAATTCAAAGGATTAGGTTTGGCCACGAAATTCCCAAATGCTCCCTTGGAGAACCTCAAACGTCTCATTAGGATAATTGTCCATTGTGCGATCACTCATCATAATCGACTCGGATTTTTTTTTTTTTTTTTTAAATAGCTCCTGGATTCTCAGAACTAGAGTTTTGAACCTGCGGTAAAATATATATATATATTTTTTTAAAATCTTTATTGAACAAGTCAGAATACAATTCTCAGTAAACAGAAAACAAAACGAACATGTTATTAATACATACACATATTACAAACGTTGAAACAAAAAAGAAGCCAGGGGATTTTTAGACAAAATATTCAAATAAGGAGCATATAGCCAGAGTCTTAACAGCTTTCTTGTTTTTGGAATCCATAATAGAACTCGGGTACTGCTTTGTTTCTGCTTCAAAAATTAAGAGAAGAGGTTTTGAATTATTCCATCTGGATTTGTGGATATGGAACATAGCGAGAATGATTATTAAATTTATAATGAAGGTTTGTTTGTTGAAGTGTTTTTTTCCTTACTTTTGTAGAACCCAAATAGTACATTTTTCCAGTATAGCATACAGTCAGAGTCAATATGTTCAATGATAAATCTGGATGCAACTTTCCAAAATGTGTTGGTATACAGTACTGGCATTGTCAGAACAAGTGAACCATTGTTTCTGGGTACATTCCACAAAATGAACAACAGAAATGTCTTTCTTGAACCTAAGAAGATAATGCTTGGTGGGATAGTATTTGTTTTAAAAGAGATTTCCCTTACTTTATTAGTCAGGAGGTATTTGTATGGGAGAGACCAGATTTTTTTTTTTCCCCACTGTAGATATTCAACAAAGCCAGACCAGTAGGTCATAATGTGTGGGATTGTTGAAATATCTTTTTGGAACAGGGATCGTAAAACAGGATTTGCCGACAGCAGTCATTTTGGGGTCCAGGGTTGGTGTGGAGCTTGTTCTGTCCACCCCTTTCATTCAAGAGGGTCAAGATTCCCGAAGGAATAGCATCCATGACTGTAGCAAATTGTTTTGGGGTGACCGGTAGATTCCATTTCTTTCAAAATTCAGAGTCATTTAAAAGGAAACCTTGATTATCGATGAGTTGACTGACCAGGACTATTTTCCGGTCGAATGAAGTGGCCATCAATCAGCTGACTCAAAGTACGGCAGCGCCGGGGTTGGCGTGATTTCTATTCCAGGAGCGAGTGAGGCGGGCGGGGCAAAGCATCCTCCTCCGGCAACTGAGACAACCCGGGCGGGGAAATTCCACCGAACGACCCCACGTGTGGCACGGCTCTGCAGTTCTCGGCGTCTGTCCGCGCCGGTGGAGAAATCTCGCCCAAAGAAAGTGGACAGCTCGTGGAAACCGTGGAGCGTGGGATATTATTTGAACGCCGCTTCAAGAGCCAATGCAAGTCTCCCCCTCGTCGAGAAGAAAGGTAGGAAAGCCTCTTTTTGTTGGTCAACACTTGTTGTTGTTGTTTTGCCGGGACGCTTAGCAACTATTCCGTCGACACTTTTCACACTCGTGGCCCGATGTTGCTTTAAAACGCACTTTGGTGTGGTCGCGCACAAGTTGTTGTCATGACAATGCCGAGGGAAACGGAGCGCACGCACGGGACGTCGGAGGGGGGGGGGCACAAAAAGACGGCAGCTTGAGCGGTGAAACGTCTCTCCTTCGACCGAAACAACCTCCCGCCGACAAGCGTGCACATTCCACAACGAACACACCGAGTCGCTGTGCTTTGCTTGATGTTGTGGACGCAACGACAGTCTGATTTGGTCATTGTTTTGCTGGCAAAACGGAAAGAGGAGCACGGGGAGGGACTCGGGTCCAAAGCGAGGGATCGGGGGGGGGGGGG
>CAAKHF010024070.1:0-15906 GCA_901007745.1 Hippocampus kuda | reverse complement strand
CGCAGGAGCAACATTTTCAGGATCGCAGCTTGGCACCGTTTGTCATAAGACATATATTTATGGACAAACTAGATCTAATTGACATGTTTCCTCTTGGCGCAACCCCCCCCCCCCCCCCCCCCTTGGGTGCGCGCGTGCGTCCACTCTCTCATTTGGAAGGACGCCAGCCTCACCGGAACCTCGCAAGTTGGCGCCGATGAATTCTGACATTGTCAAGTATCAACTAATCGATCGTCAAAAGAGAGAGAAGGAGAAAGAAAAGTGGAGGGGGGGGGGACTTGGAATTTTAATGATCCCTCCTTATGAATATGCAATTCGGCGCGTTTGACTCGGCTCGGTCCAGCTTCACGCCTCTCTTTCTTTTTTTAAGCAGCAGGAGCTGCAGCAGGGACTGATTCTTGCTGATTTCCTCTTTTTTTTCTTTTTTTTTTTTGTCCATGCAAGACTTGCAGTGGAAACATGTCTGGCCACTTCCCTGAGAGGACCCCCGTTGTCAGAGATGGCATTCTGGTCCGGCACTGTCGCCTCTAAAGTGCCCCGGAAGATCTTGTTCATGTTCACCCTCTCCCTGTCCGTCACCTACTTGTTCTACAGCTTGATGAGCTGTTACAACTCGCTGCAGTTCCCACTGCAGGACAACTTCGCCTACCAGGCTCGGTCGGCCGGCACCGAGGAAACCACGCTGGTGAGGGACCAACTTTACTCCACCTCGGCCGGCTTTGCCGAGGCTCAGTTTGTCCGCAGGAGCACGGCGGTCTCCATCGTGGACCGGGAGGAGGGCGGGGATCATGCCTGGACCGGGACGCAGCGGGCGTCCGCCACCGAGTCGACTGCCCTCCGGGCGGCCACGGAGGGCGACCTGCAGGTCAACTGCACTTCGGATTACGGAGAGAAGAAGCTGCCGCAAGCCATCATTATCGGGGTGAAGAAAGGGGGAACCCGAGCCCTGCTGGAGGCGCTCAGGGTGCATCCGGACGTCCGGGCCGTCGGCAACGAGCCGCACTTCTTCGACAGGAACTACGAAAAGGGTCTGGACTGGTATCGGTGAGTTGTACACCGGACTCTTGTACATTCGAGTAGAAACGGTGAAAGTACAGGGTCCGTTGGTTTCGAATTGTGTCTCGTAACTTCCAAGTTCTGCTTTGACTTGACTTTATTTTTTTCTGACTTAAGGACATACATTAGCGTAAGGCTGCATTGTCTTGTCACGAGGGTGGGAACCTGAAAAGGTTTTCCAGTTCAGGAACGGAGCTCCTGGACAAAGTGACCTTGGAGCCCAACAGTAGTCCTCAGGGACACAGTCCACACGACTGCTTTGACATTGAGGGATACAATGTCTTGGTACCTGCAAAGCTCTGCTTTGACACTTGACCTTTTCGACTTGAGGGGCACTACTGAAGAGCTGCTCTGCTTTGAAACCGGACAAAGCGTTATCTTTAGATTGTAGTTTAAGATCTTGCTGAACCGTCCATCCATCCATTTTCTCATCCGCTGATCCTCACGAGGGTCGCGGCCGTGCCGGAGCCTATCCCAGCCGATTTTGGGCAGTAGGCAGGGGGACACCCTGAACTGGTTGCCAACCAATGGAAGCACACATAGACAAACAACCATCTCCCACTCACACCTCCGGGACAATTTAGAGTGTTCCATTAACCTGCCATGCA
Source organism: Hippocampus kuda (assembly GCA_901007745.1). Classification (NCBI taxonomy): domain Eukaryota; kingdom Metazoa; phylum Chordata; class Actinopteri; order Syngnathiformes; family Syngnathidae; genus Hippocampus; species Hippocampus kuda. Next base: position 14,242 of record CAAKHF010024070.1, on the reverse strand, counting down.
TGTTTTTGGAATGTGGGAGGAAACCGGAGTACCCGGAGAAAACCCACGCAGGCACGGGGAAAACATGCAAACTACCCTGAACCATTCCACCCTTCATACTATTCTTTTTTTCCCCCCACATTGGGAATGTCCTCGCTGGACAAAGTAACCTCGGAGTCCAGTAATTAACCTGAACGGGTGAGAGTGTAGCCTAGTTGAGGGTAAGTTCCGTGAACCATTTGTGATCTGACATTTGACTTTTACAACTTGCGAGAAAACTGCTGTGGAACGCAATAATTAACCCGAAGGGATACTCAAGTGTCGTCTGTACTTTGGAAGGGTACAGTGTCTATTCGCTAGTGTGGTACTGTGAACAAATACGGCTTTACAACACTTGAGTGTTACGTTTTGAGAACATATTCCGAGCACAAAGTTACTTTGGAGTCCGATCATCAGCCCGAGGAGAAATTTGAGTCTACCTCGTTCCTTTTGCGCCTAACGTTGGACAACGTGCCACTTGCACTGTGCACTTGGAGAAGTTCTGCTTTGTCATTTACAATTTGGGAACATTCTTAGGCTGGGAAAGGTGACAAAAGAGTCTCCTTGGATTAGTCCAACGTGGTACATGTGTGAAGACGGTACTTTTAAGGGTATAATGTCTTGTAAATAGACTGGTTCTACTTTTACGCTTGACAATTATACTAGCTATGGTATTTCTGACCCATAGAAAAAGTACAAGTAGTTAGCCTGCACTCCAGTAATTAGCCCTGAGGGATACGTTGGTGGAGGCTGTACCGTACATGCTACACCTGCAGCATACCTCGACAATTTTGGACACTGGATAATTAGTCCTCTGTGGTACACGAGTGCCGACGGTGCCTTGCACTGATAGAAATAGACTCCTTCTGTATCCCCGATTCTGATTCTCGATGTTAGAGTGCGCCTTTTTGGGGTCATAAATCTGGTGGGCACGTTTCAAGCGATCACGGAATGTCTGCGAACCAGTAAGGGGACGCCAACATCCGTTTTTTTTTTGGTTTTTTTTGTGTGATTCTTTTGTCCCACACGATCAAGGAAAGAGGCTTTTAAAAAGGAATAGTCGGTGTCTCCTTTGAAATAAAGCGAGCTTATTTGCGTCGGCTGCACGTCTTGCGTCGTCGCTCATTGTGATATTACGCCGAAAGATTGCATTGCTGCACTGTGATGAACTTGAACCGTACAACGCCCACCCAGTTTCGAACACACACGCACACACACACAGTAAGCATTTGCGTGCCGTTTGGAAAAGGTTAGGCTGCTTAAAATTGGAACACAATCTATATAATAAAGTGTATTAAGTTACCTACTAGAAGCCGCATTAAGACGAATAGAGGTTGTTGTTTTTTTTTGCATCGTAATGACTTGGCCATATATTGTTCCATACATTCAACGTTGTGAAACAAAACCGCCAGGTTCATCTTCTGTTATCTGCCGACCACTGAAAATACGTTTGTGAGCAACCGTTTCCGCCACGTTAGGTCATGACAATGTTTCGTATTGGAGTTTGTTGATGCGTCTGCTGCATGCACCACATGCGTGGATCTACGAGACCAATTCATCAAGTGGAATTAAGTGGCTTGGTGAAGAAATACTGCCTCCATGTGGGAAATTACAATCCAATCCCAACAGGGGGTTGTCCAAGCAGCAGTTGGGCAGATCGTGACCCATTTGACCCAAACGAGGTTTCAAACTGCTTTTTGCCACCCCCACTTGAAGTTTACTGTAAAACTAAACATAAAACAAAGAGAATTACACCTTGTCTATTGAAAACAGCCACATGGCTTACGTCAGGAAAGTCCCCTGTGTTGAAATCAGTTGTGGTTTTGCCCAAAGTGTCATTCATTTGAAGTCCGGAGTTACCACAAGAAATTGGAAGATTTGCTTTTTTGAGAAGCAGTTGTGAGAGCGGTCGGAAGTTGGCAGGACTGAGTAGCTGTTCGTCGCAACACCATAGCTCCCCCCAACAAGGTATCGAAAGCTGTACTCTAAGCTTGCACACGGCAGAACTGACAGCTCCAAAGTGAGTGATTTGAAACAGACGATATGAAGTGCGGTGTAATTCTTTATCCCTTCTGTATTTTGACAAGAGAATGTCACAAGGAATACATTTGGTTCGATAACAACCTTTTTTGACGCAATTCTCCATATGACGTTGAAGTTCTGAAACTATGTGAGCATTTGACAGCCTGTGCGGTATTTTCTCAAGTTGGGCTCGTGCTTTTCTGACTCAAGTGTGTTTGTGTGTGTCGGAGTATGTGCGCGCGTGTTTACGCCGCCTTTCATCAGCTTCGCCGCCGCTGCTGACATTCCCCCTGACTGCAGCTTTATTAGCCAGAAAAGAAGCCTGTACATCATCGGCGTGTTTGCGAGTGAAGAGGAAAAAAAAAAAAAAATCAATTTGAAGGCTAACCCGTGGTCAGTCGGTCACAGCTCGCTTGGACCGGCACTCGCACTTTAATGATGATGTCCGACCGTGGGAATTCAACAATTTTTTTCTTTTTTTTTTGCAAATGGAGTCAATGAGCTGCCGAGAATGGTTTCTTTTGATTTATTTATATGAGTTGACTGGTGAAAGCCAGATTGCCGCTGCTGATGCCCGAGCATCTGTTTGGTCTTCCTGCGCTGACATGTTTTTGGCTGCGCATTTAGCCTCTGTTAAAACAGCGTCTTTCATTGGGCACGTGAAGAGAGGCTCATTACACAGAGAACATGACACGCTTACATAAATCCACGGGACTTTTAGGGCGCATCAAAGAAACAAATCCCTTTAGAGGCCTCCACATTTAAGTACAAATCTGTCTCGGTGGCGCATAGGGGTAGACAGAATTTTTTTTTTTTTTTTAGTGGGGGTGGTCAGGGTGAGACAAGATCTCATTGAACGGGCATGCATGTACATTCACATGTTCATAGCCTCCTTGGTAACTGAGAAGTCATTGTTGATCATACCATCCACAGTCAGGGTTTCATGAAATAAAATGCACATGAATCCAGAACCTCAACACACTTAACACACATCGGGATCAGCTCTAAATAAAAAGCCAATGTTTTGCGGAGTTTAACGTCATGTCGCTTTATTTCCTATTTCTGCCTCATGCACAGATTTGCTAACTAACAGTCAATCACAGTGATCAAATGACCACTGACAGCCATTTTGTTTACCTGCGCTCGATTGATGATCATTCAGATCATCTCTCAAAAGCACAAATGACACCAAAAATAAATCTAAACATTGTTGAGGTTTGTTTCTTCTTGAATTACAAATGTGTTCATCGAGATTGGTATGCGCGGGCATTTAACTTCATGAGACTGTTGACTGCGGCTGGTATAAAAAACAATGACTTCTCAGCCTTGTTTGCTTGATTGCGATGGTGTGAACAAAATGCACATACAGTAATCCCTCGTTTATCGCGGTTAATGGGGACCAAAACCACCCGCGATAAACGAAAATCCGCGAAGTAGCGATACCCTGTATAGGTACATGTACATGTGTATGAGTATAAAAAATATTTATAAGGCCAAATTTAATGGTATAATGCATGTAGAAGTAAATTTTGAAGTAATTAACCTTACTTAATGCTGTATACTAATATATTTAAACATGTATAAGTTAGGTTAGGTTAGGTTAGTGTATGAATAACAAAAGACAGTAAACATATACATGTAGTACTGTATATGTTGCTCTATGTGACTCGCTGTTGTTTTGCTGACTTTCGCAGCTTCTCGCGGACCGTTTGCGGACTTAATTCTTTTTTTAATTTTTATTTTTTATGAATATGTTTGAAAAAAATCCGCGATGCACTGAAGCCGTGATAAACGAACCGCGCAATAGTGAGGGATCACTGTAATGTGAATGTATTGTTAAGCACACTGCTTTATACGTGGAAAAATTGTGCAGAGTTTGGTTTATGGTGGAGTTTTGTTCCGTAGGTGGCAAAGTAAAATTTCACACGTTCAGGTTTTTTTTTTGCTCAGGCCAAAACCATGTCTAATATCAATAACAATGTTTTGATGCCATCTGGTGGCATCTTGATGCCAAGCAACTATGTTGTAAATTTCCCCAGTGTGGGACAAATAAAGGATTATCTTATCTTATCTTATCTTATCTTGAATTGAGGGCAAGAGTTTCGTTTCTTTCGGCCATTTATTTCAGCGTTAAAAAAAAAAAAGGAAAAAAAAGTGCTTTGCCGTGATCGCTTGGCATTTATAGGCAATTACAAACCATCTTGTTTGGACTTTTGTACATCCCCTTTTTCCGAAAGAGCTTGGCCCTCCGAAATAGCTGTACTATCGTGGTGCATTCAGGAAAGGGCGGGTTTTGAAGTATCTTTTGTTTGAATGATTGGTACGAGTGTTATGTTGGATTACGTCATCAAAGAGAAGAAGTTAGGCTCTCGTCTGAGTCACGGATGAAGATAATTTATGCAGAACGCTTTAGAGCTTGTTGGTGAAGAATGCATTTTCACGCACGTCTCCACGCCTGCTGACATCCCGGGCTAATGCGCACTTAAGGGATGCGGAATTACGATGGGTTACAGATGTTTGCAACCATTTTGACATTGCCGCTCTTTGATGGAGCCTCAGATTTACGAGGAGTTCTAACACCTGCTCCGCATTTGGACGCCGGCGACGTGTAAAACCGCGCGGCATAGAACGCCGGAGGCATCATGAGACTGCTTATCACACGGACTGCTTTTACGGTGTGGGTTTAGCGATGACGAGTTTTTAAATCGTAGTGTCAAAGTCAAGGCCCGGGGGCCAGATCCGGTCCCCTACATCATTTTATGTGGCCCGCGGGAGCAAATCATGTGTGTCAACTTTCATGATTCTTGCTGAAATCTGTACCGAAATGTCAAATTGTCATGGGTAATGAATAACGTTGAGATTTTGCACCGGCCCTCCGAAGGAAGCCGTAACTCCGAAGTGGCCCGCGGCAAAAAATTTGTTTGACACCCCTGCTTTAAACCCTTACATACTGTTCAGGTCCAAATTGACACCTTTTGACAATTGGCAGCAATAATAATCCCCTCGATGCCTCCACTCTGAAATATGATGACTTTTCCTCAAGTGAGCCGAGATCCACAAAAATTGAGAAGACTCGAAAATAAAAGACATTCTTTCTTTATCAGCGTTTGCTAAATTAAGGAGGGAAACTGTTAAGTGTTTAAGAGGAAACTTGAAAGAGTCCCGAGAACTGTCTGCGGTACCAACACATATGCACAGGTTCCAGTTTCAACATTGAGTGGGGAAGTTGAACGTGAATTAAAAATCCCCTCATTGCAAAATAGCGCTAGATTCAGGAAGTTATTTTTGAGCCACACATGAGGCTTTTGAGTGGTTTGGGCGTCATCAAACGGGACCGTTTTGGCGATGGTTACCATTTTTTTTTTTTTTTTTTTGGGTGGGGAGGGTTTATATTTCAGCTCTCATGGACACTTCCTCCTGTGTGTTTTGGGATTAATTAGCAATGTAGCTCTATCTTTACTAAGCACAGAGGACTTTTAATCAACTGGCACTTGGAACTTTCTAAGAGCCGAGCCACCGTCGTGAGAATTACAACTCAGCAGCCCTCCTGTGCATGACTCAACCTCACTTCACCTATCTGTGTAACCAGAATTATTTTTTTTTATCTACTGGATAGAAAAGACATGACATTGTCAAATTAGCATGCGCCGCATACTGTATGACTTTCATTTTGCATGCAAGCGACGCGGCGGTCCTTATTTTCATTTGCGGCGGATCTCCTCGGATCACCTTCAACAGTCCTCTCAGCTCAGAAGAATGGGGAGAAGAAGAAAGAAAAAAAAATCGGTGGTTGCTGTGACATGACACGCCGGGCACAATCTCCTTGCAAAATAAATAAATAAATAAATAAATAAATAAATAATTTTCCCACGTCGGATTAGCCCCCATTGGGCCGAATTCCGCTTGCATAATCGGCGCAGAGAAGGACAACAGCTCCCTTTTCACCCACGTACATTCGTAGCATTGGTAGACTTCGTCTTCAATATTTATACGGCAGATAAATCAAGCAAGAGTGAAGTGCGAGCCAGGTTTGCGAGCTCTAATATCTGTGTTATAAAAATGACATTTTAACCCCCCTGTGCAATAAAAGCCGAGGGGCCGAGCCTATAAATCTCTCTTACCCCAACCGCCTCCTCCGGGGCTGCATGGCAGCGTTGAGAAATGACTCGTCGATAGCTTCCTGCTCCGCAGCGATTAGTTCTAAAATACATTGTTTTCATTCAAGCGCACTACTTTTTATTGATAGGGATACAGTGGAACCTTCAGACTTTTCATTGGTTTGCATTTGGAAGTTTTACGACGGAAACCTTTGGAGCTGAATCGGCAAGGAGGTGTCGATTTTCGATTTTTGGATGACCAGTTGAAAACCCAAATCGCTCTCCTGCCTCTTTTCATGCGGTTGAAAGGTCAGAGGGCACACACCGATGTGACATCTGACTCAGATGCTAAATTGTGAAGTCCCAGAATTCTTCACTTCCAGCTGTAAACACTAGAGTTCCCCTTTCTTATGTTTCCTATAATGTACAGTTGCTTGCTGTGCTCTGGCCCAAAGTAAAGTGGGATTAGTTCCAGTCCACCTGGGACCCGAACGAGGACAAGGGCAATAGGAAACAGACTGCTGTCTCCTTTAAGGTTCCATGAAATTACGGTCAAATGACATTAGAGGTTGCGCTGTATTTTGCTATTGTTGCGAACTACTTTATCTTTTTCTAATCCTTCTCATCAATCTTTGACTTCCACTGAAGAATTTCCAATAATAAAAGGGCATGTCACGGAACGAGCCGTGCCATCGTCATGGAGTGGCGCCATCTTACCGACCTGATGCGGAACGTAACGGAACTTTTCCTCAGCAGGGCAGCGGAGCGCGGAAAAGGGAAGGGAGTCTGTCTTTGCGGGGATTGGGGAGATATTGCAGTCCATTCATGGTTAGATTGTGCCACTACGGAACAGCGTCCACTTTGCGAGCGCAATCTGCGGTCAGGAGGCGATGAGATGGATCCAAGTGTGCATCCCAGCAGCAGAAGGTCTAAATCCAGTGTTTATCCAGGGCTTAGCTAAACTTTTCCTCACCTCGGCGGGCTTCCCTCGCACAGGGGACTTGGTGACTCCTCATCAGAAGGGTCGCAGATATCCCCTGGGTGGTCGCTCGCCGTCAATTCCAGCTGGACACGCGTGCTCCCGGTTTCCTTCCCGACATGGAAGGAATCTGTCGGCTCTTGATAAGACGGCGCCAGGGCTCGCTGGGACGAGCGCTGGCTGCCGTCGTGGAATTCCATTTTGAATTTAGCAGCGTGCCACCAGACCTGACGGAAGACTGCCTTCAGGCTCTGTCCTCGATTGTATTCACCAAGCGCGGTAGCACTCCAATAAGGGCCAGAGCAATTTTTGTTTTGATTATGTTATGGCCTGATTCGTCCATTTGGGTTTCGATCAGCCATTTTTCACTCAGTATCGCTTTTTTGAATGTTAGAAAAAAAAAAAGATATCTCCCGATGCACAGGCTGACATTAAATTGGGTGCTGATATCTGTCATAACAGGATGCTCAAAGTTTAACACAATGTCAGCTATTTTGGTTTCAATCAGCCATTTCTCACTCAGTCGCACTCCCTGTTAAGTTAGAAAAAAAAAAAAAAAAAGTTCCCGATACCGGTTTCACAAATCATCACGAAAACGGGTGAACATATCTATCAGAAGAGGACACAAGAAAAAGTCTCAAGCGCCCATGCCCAAAATTTTACAGGGAGTCAGCCATTTTGGTTTCAATCAGCCATTTCCCCCTCGGTAGCACAGTCTGCAAAGTTAGAAATAACTAGCTCCTGACACCATCCGACACAAAATTGGGTGGACATGTCCATCATAACAAGATGCACAGAAAAGTTGGAATCACCCATGCCTGAAATGGAACAAGAAGTGTGTCATTTTGGTCGAAAGCGGCCATTTTGGGCCAATTTGACGGCAAACTCAAAGGAGCGAATCGGTCCTCAAGTGAGCCCAGATTGGCTGCAAGCACAGCAGCATCGTTTGATCACTTTGAAGATTTACCATGAAACGGTGACAAGGGCACGCTCGTGGCTTGTTTTTTTTAGGAGTTAGTTAGCCGTCAGCAAAACGCGAGTTCTTGTTCATTTTTGTTCAAAACCTTATTGTTGAGGCTGCGCCTTCTTGTGAAATAAAAAAAACCCCAAAGAAAAAGCAAAATACATGAGGCATTCCCCCCCCCAACCGAGATTTTCTACTCACTTGTCACACTTAATTTTGTTGAATTATTACTGAGAGTTTTGAAAGGTAATGAAATATAATATATATAATATCATATATAAATATATAAATGAAATATATTATTATTATGATTATTATTCACATTTATGATACTAATATTTTGATAATACCGATAACAGTAACGTGAATTTCTTTTTTTTCTTTCATACTTCCGTTTTGCTTTGACCCAGTAGAGCTTCAAATTTGCCGTGCGATGAATGGCTTTGATCTTATTGTGCCGTTGGAAGTAACAATAAAACTCTCGAGCCCCTTCTTTGCAAATTGATGGGGGTTAAAAAAAAAAGTGTAGTTGACGGGTATCGCCAATTTCCTCTTTTGGTCGTGTTCCCAATTGATGCGCCATTCCGCTCTCACTGACGGCAGTCACAGTCGGATGCTTTCAAGTGAAGCCCTATTTTACTTTATTTATTTTTATCCCACTCTTCTATTAGCGTGGTCGCCGTGGGTGATGCTTTTCCAGCGAGACTCATATCTACTTTACTCCTGCGTCCATCAAAAGCGATACAAAGTGCGCGTCTGGAAATGAAAGTGACACGGCCTCGTGTGTCAAATCACGTACGGCCCGTATGGAAAATAAAGTCGAGAAGATTACGTCATTTTGATGCAAGGGAGGCAGAAACGACGACGCGCTTCTCACACGGGCACGTCTGGGCAAATAAGTCTACCCCGGGACAAATGCATGTGCCAATCACACTTGTCAAGATTCCAATTTTCTCCCCACATTTCCACATGCAACGTTTTGGCTGCGGGGGATGCTGTCTCATGACGCAAGCTCATGCATTTGTTCAGGAGAAAAAATATTTTTATGTATATGGAAAAAAAAAAATGACAGGAGCGGTGCCAAGATACAGTCACTGTTGGGAATATGATTCCGAGGTCTGTCCGTGAGCTGACTACTTGACTAATAGGCTGAGGGACCGGCTGTCATTATAATATGTCCCATTAGGTGTCCGTATGGCTCTGTCTAGTCTTAGAACAAAGTTGGACAAAAAAAAAAAATGCTGATCAACATTGATAAAATGATGATAATGTAGAGAAAACAAAGCAAATTTTCTTTAATTTAAGACGTTCTTAAAAAAATGAGCGGATTTTGCTTTTATGACTTAAATCCCCAAATGTTACAAGAATGACTTGAGAAGAAAACCTCCCTTAAGTCACCTCCCTCAAATCAAATGCCGGGCGCAGTACCAAGACTAACCTGTGAAATCCAGCAATCGGTCTTTGCTGACGTGGACTGAAAGTGGGCGGAAATCGGCACTGGCATGATGTAAGCGGTTCAAAAGACTCAGTGAGTGATGTGCAATACAAAAAAAAATAAAAATAAAATAATCAATTTACCGTATTTTTCGCACTATAAGGCGCAGCGACAAGCATTCAACTTTCTCAAAAGCTGACAGTGCGCCTTATAATCCGATGCGCCTTTATATGTATGGATCAATATTCTGATTTCTTGGACATCATATTTTAAATGTTCTGTAAAGCCCTTTGTTACAGTGCTCTATAAATAAAGCTGTATTGTGTTGTATTACCTTTAGCATAGCTCCATCTAGTGGATGTATAACGTAAGCTCAGCCACGATTGTAGCTTCTATTCTCTGCGCCTTATAATGCGGTGCATCCTATACATGAAAACCGTTTTAAAATAGACCATTCGCTGAAGGTGTGCCTTATACTCCGAAGCACCTTATAGTGCGGAAAACCTGGTACTAATTAACTCATTCATTCCCAGCCATTTTCACTGGAGCAACGCCCTCAATCCCAGTGTTTTACTGGATTTTGACTGATCATCTTGCAAGGCCCACAGAATATTTGGTTCTAATGCTATATTAACATGGAGCCTACCAAAATAAAGTTTGGACTCTCTTCTTTCAGCAGAAAAAAAAATTGTTTCTATCTTTTTCCATTTTTCGGCAATCGGCATTACTAAGTGGCTAAGTTTCATGAAAATGGCGATTCCTGGGCAAAAAACGGAGAAAAAGAGCTTTTTGTAAAAGCATGCATTTCAAGCACGTGAGGCACCACTGCCACCTACTGGTCCTTTTTTTTTTACATGATTTACAATGCAAACAACTTATTCTCATTCACAGATTGCATCAGACCCTCCTCATCTCTATGATGCAAAAAAAAAAAAAAAGACTAAGATGTACAAGTACGTCCTTGGTAGGTGGGACCTAATTCTAAAAAGACGCACAAGTAAGTCTTGTGGTACGAAAGAGTTAAAAATTGGTCCTTGCTTTGATAGATAGATAGAAGATAGAGCTTCATTGTCGAGGACAAGGGCGGTAATTGTCATGGTGCTTTGAAACTGTTTCATACCCCCCCAACCCCCACCCACAAAATGCATCTTTTGCTCATTGTTCACGGCAACTCCATTCAATTGCGAGCTCGAAGGACTCATGAGGCGCCAGCTAATTCTTGCCTTTACACCCACGTGAGCGGGCGCACAAAGAGTAGAACAATCCCATTGGCTGCCAAGTCGCCTTCCGACTTCCCGGTGGCTTGATGTTGTTTACTTATTCACGCTCGGCTCGCTCCCCCAACATCACCGCGGGGTGTTCCATTCTGCTAGTTTTAGCTCCGCGCCAGGCAATGTGCTCCGTCGTCGTCGACCCAAAGGCAGCCAACATATACCGAGACGGACGGACGCTTTGAAAAGCAGTTGCTTCCTAATGTTGTGATGGAAGCTGCTTGTGAGGGCTTGATACATTTGTGTGATAGAGATGGAAGGATTTGAAGATATTTGAGTTCAAAAGATGATTAAGAACTCGTCATGTGCAGTGTGGGGCTCTTTTTCCATAATCTTAGAAGAAAGTTATATCAAGACAAAAGGCTGCTCTTTGGGATTCTGCTTATTAATTGCAAAGTTAGCCGGGAGTTGCGCCTGCCGCCAGCTTGTTGTGCGCCGAGACAAGTCCTCCCTCGTGAGCATTTTTTATGTACGCGCCTATCAATAATTCACCACCCACCCACGTACAATTAAATCAATATTGAATTGTGCTTCCGAAAGAGGAGAAACTTGGTAGAGCTTTCAGGACAAATCATGCTTCAGGGCACAAGGAGGCTCTTTTCTGTCTCTCTTGTTGTCCAAATTATTGCTTGCTCTCCACTTTTAGGATGACATCACTGCAAATTGCCATCATTTGATAGCGTCGGTGCATGTTTGTACAAGCCGCTAACAAGCGGCCCGATGATCTCGAGTCGTTGACCTCTAAATTTGCTTTTTTTCTCAGCAGCAACGCAGTGTGAAATTTTAAAATCAATCTCTCTCATGTTGCTGCTGAGCATAATTTGGTTTGGTAATGCGCCGTGCAGACGCCGTCCGTTTCATAACTTCAAATCAAGACCAATGATCAAATTCAAAGCTTTTGCTAATTGCGTTTTTCTTTTGCAAATGACAGACTTGCGTTTTTCTTTTGCAAATGACAGACTTGATTTTAAAAATATATATATATTTAGCCAGAGCCACTCTAAGCCACAATGAATTAGCAATAGCATAAACACACTCGACAATGTAATATGTACATGTTCATGCCGACAAATTGTTGATAAGCTAAAAAAGGGTACTGAGGGAACAAGAACGAGAGCAAGAGAAACAACAAGGTCAAAATAAGCCGACAAATTGCGGGCAGTTTGTCAGTCCGTAAATCCACGGCTCGTGATAATTGGCAGCAGGTGTGCACACTGAAGGAAAGCCCCTCGTCTGCCACCTGCTGGAGACGCACAAGAACAGCATCATGACAGGGTCGATCTACGTTCCCGCGGTCAACTACGGAATGAGTTTCCTCGGCTCAGAGTTGAACCACTGGAAAGGTGGCTTGGGCATCGGATTAGTAGGGTGCCTCCTCGGTGGGTGTTGCGGGCATGCCCAATCAAGAGGAGGCACAAGGCATGACCGAGGAAACCCCGGAGAGACTACCGCCTGGCTTGGGAACGCCTTGGGTTCACCCCAGAAGAATTGCACAAAGTGGCTGGGGCGAGCGTCGTCGGGGTTTCCCCGCTTAAACTGCTGCCTGGGAGTAAGTGGAAGAAAATGAACGGATGGAACAGAAGGGGGACCCCAGGACCAGGAAAACAGTTATTCCTCATGGCTACTTTTTAAAAAGTCACAAGAGGGGAAAAAAATGATGACTTCTGTTCATGGCTCTTCGCAAAAGGAACTCAAAGTCTCGATTTCATGACCATTTGGCTGGGAAGAGAATTCCTTATTTGTCCGTGAGATGAGTATTCGATATAAGTGCACAGCCTATGCAATTTATTTTCTCACAAGGTAAAAGTCCTTTCGAATTGCTTTCTCAATCGAATCGAACTCTGGTTTGTTTCATGTATACAAGCCAAAAGGAAGCCCCCCCTCCGCTCCCAACTCCCGAGTATGAATCGACTTTTCCCCCTTGGGCATACATTTCCTTTTAAAGACCTGCACAGAACACGGCGGGGCCACTCTGCCCAACGAGGCGGCTGTCCTAATTGATTGGACTAATGAGCGAGAACACACTGGATTTTCTTCCGGATTCAAGGTCACTTTTTTTTTTTTTTGCCGCGGTGGCGGTCCAAAAGTTGCATCCGCGTGAAAGGACCTACTTAGCATGAAAGCGTAGCACGGGCGAGGTGAGGAGGTGGATGCCGTAACTAATGGGTTTATTTAATTCAATTTATTGCCGGCAAACGAGACGCGCCGCTCGCTCGAAGATTGAGCTTTCTTCATGAAGAGAAAGAGAGAGATTAAGACCCCCGCTACCTCCTCCCTGCGAGTGGCCACATTGCTCCCTCATGTCATGCCGGATTTGGCTGGCCAGATAGCGGCGTGTATAAATCCGCGGAACTAAAATGAAGATCGGTCCGCGGTGAAATGGGACTCGCAAGCCTGTTTGGTACAAGGCTTCTCAATCACACGGGTGTGTGTGTGGGGGGGGGGGCTGTGCTCGCCGCGGCTGGGAATTCATCATAAATGAAGGCTTTGTCAACACGTCCGCAGAGAAGAAGCCTTTGGAATTCAGTGTGGCGGCCCAAAGGAGCGCCAAAGCGAGCGGGCTAGCTCCTTCAGCATCAAGCGCGGACAAATTTGTTTTTGTGAAGGACTTATTGCGATGACGTTCGGGAAAACCATCACGTTGAGTATGAAAATGTTCAATCCGGATGGAGTTTCAGATCAAAAGTAACTGAATAATACGACAAGACACAATTGCTTTAAAATGATGACAGAAGTCTGTTGTATGCATCGTAAGTGATAGGCTTGAATGTAAAAAAAAAAAAAAAAATTAAAAAAAAATCACTAATTTGCCCTTCTTCATCCATGTCATGAAAACTCTTCCCTTTGCCTAATTATGGCAACATTTAGCAGCTCTGTGGGAGCAGAACAGCAGCCCGTATATCGATATTTACATTTAGGAGAGCTTATAAATACATAATGCCGATGAGCAGAATTTTCTACAGTTAACAGGCAGATTCTGTTGTCGTGATCAATAAAAGTTATGGGGGGAAAAAATAAATCGAATTGCCCTTAGGTGTGAGTATGAACGTTTATTTGTAGGGTGTGACCCATTAATTAATCGATTGGCTGATTAATCGGCGATTGAATGTTATTCTTCCAAATATTGTGAATTTTATTCAAGCAATAAAGGATGACTATATTTCACATGAAATGGTATCGGAATAGTTTTTATTTGCGGAATCGCTTCAATAAATGAAATTGATCGTCCAATTGGAGTGTAATACTGGGCATTTTTTTTTTTCGCCGACAATTTCTCACGAGAGCACACTGATTTGATGCCAGCCCATAGCATCATGCTCACGGCACGTCACAGCATGTTGGGCTGCAACCGACACTGTCTTCAATTACCGTTTCCCACCTTTGTGATACAATCCGTTGCACACAATTGAAGCACTCCCGGTTGCCGTTCTGCGAAGCCCCCCCCCCCCCCCCCCC
>CAAKHF010024069.1:10043-36952 GCA_901007745.1 Hippocampus kuda | reverse complement strand
TCCAGCATCAGAGCTCTTCTTGTCTTAGCTGCTTGACATCCAAAGGTCCTTTTGTAGCCATTTTAGCATTATAACGTCCACGCTCGTCTGAATCTAACAATAACAAATACTTCTGGACCCGGTAGCTTTTCTTTCCACCATCTCACTGTCTCTACCTAACCCTAACCCAAGACAGCGTTGCTCAGCTGATGTCATGCAATAAACTTTTAAACCAGCCACACCTCATAGTCCTCGATGGCCACAGTTAGCTTTCGAAGGCTAAAAACCTTACGCTAACTGGAGCGCTAATGAGAGAGAAGCGCTCCAGTTAGCGTAAGGTTTTTAGCCTTCGAGAGCTAACTATGGCCATCGAGGACTATGAAGCGTCCCGCGGCTGTTTTTAGCATGATAACAAGTAAAGCCTTCGAATTGAATGTCCGTCGAGCCATAAGCAATTTACTCAGAGCAGCTAATCGGATGCTACGGATCTAGCTTCAGTATCTACACACATATACAGTGAGGTCCATCTTGGCCAATCGGAGGCCAGAATGATGCTCGGTAAGCCAATGGCAGAGCAGCTATGAGTATGTCGAGTCCAGGAAACTCGCAGCTGTGACTGAAATAAACATTGCTCACTATGTAAACCAGTGTGGTGGTTGCGGTTGCCGTTTCCGAACGAACCAGTAGAGGTCGCTGTTGGATAAGACTTCGTTGTAGTGAATGTCTTTGCGAGGCTGGAGCAGAGAAAATGATTTCGTATAACGCAACAGGGGGTTTTTTCGTCGTATGGGGGGCAGGAGAATGGGAATTGTGTTAATGCATGAAGATTTTTTCACATAAGGGGGTATTTTCGCCCATGTAGGTTTCGTTCTAGAGGAGTTTCACTGTACTAGATGTGCGTGTGTGCACGCTTGTGTGTGTGCTAATCTAGAAGTGTGGCTGACACCATGTTTGTGTACCATGTGAATCTTAACGCACTTATCGGTGGCTCGCAGACACACCGTCAGCACGAGTGGTTGGGAAAATCCTCTTTATAAAGTAGGTCAGAGAGAGTTGTGCCGCGGAGTGCTCGGATAAGCTCACTTTAGCATGTCTGCTAATTATATTTGCCGCCTATGTGCTGAGTCACGTCCCAGAAAATCCTTTGTGAAACTGGATGGATTGGTGGGTAGTTATAAAGCAGGTGGACAGTTGTCCTCAGGTCATAAAGGTGCAAAAAATATATCACTTGTTTTAATTGTGTAATTCTCTTTCTTTTATGATTGGTGTGACAGTATTAAATAAATGATATACATATTTTCACAAAACTGTTGTATCTGCCGCTTGAAACATTGCGCTATCTTGAGTAGCCTATCAACTCATTGCAATTTCCCTGCAACGTATTGTCACGTCTCGCAGGACTCCCTGCCTGTGTTTCGTGTCGCCATCATCCTGCCAGTATGCCTCACAAGCAGTCACTCACTCACATGGTTGGGTTACAGCTCGCTGTCATGATTCAATATAGGCCATCTCATTTTCAGCTACAATGTTTAACAGCAGTGGTCCCCATCCAGTCCCCATGACTCTTGGGGTCCTGGGCTACACAGATACTGTACATATGTATATACTTGTCATCTGAAGAGGGAAGTTTGGCAGTGCTGCCCCTCAAATTCTGAACTTAATTGGTCCCATGAACCCATTTGTAACCTGAAAGCTTAAATCGAGGTAATGTTTCCCATTAACCTTGGAGAACCCACAGGGTCAAATTTGACTCCTATAAATTCTGCTACTCGAATGCTGCCCTTAAATCCCAAAGGGTCATATTTGGCCCTAATCCTAAATTAGGATGAAAGCATTGAATATTTGAAAAAACATATTTTAGTGTTCACTGAACATATAGCAGCCATTTAATGTATAATTGATCATTTTCCAAAGAAGAAAAAGGTTCCTTTGTTCTCCAGGACGTCTTCACTCACTCACTCAAGGCCTGCTGTCTGCCAAAACTCACTCCCATACACTCACAGACTCACCGACGTCGCGTGTCACGCCAACCAAAAAGACACAGGCACATTACCTCCCACCTAACAGCAGTATGTGGACTCTTGAACAATTATGGGGCAAGTAGTTGCATTTAAAAAGATCATTAAATACATAAGATGGCTACCGAGGCAAGGCACAGAGTGGGGAGAAGAAGGGCCATCACAGTGGGCTGTCAGCCACAGGAGCCACGAGCTGCTTGAAGCCGCAGAGACAGAGCTGCCCTAGGGGCTGCCGGACATAAGCTGCCGGAGGAGTCAAGACCGAGGCCAAGCTAGCAGGAGGCGTAAAACCGCACTATCATGGATGTTTCACCTGTTGGAAATGGTTCTGGAACACACCTTAGCATTAAATGGAGGTTCTTCTCTGGTAGCACGGCAAAAAAAAAAATGGATTGTACGAACTCAAAGGCTCTGTGACTTCTGAGTTTCCATTTAATTTCCATCACATCACTGTTATCCTCACTGTTTTGTTCAGGCAGGCTTCAAAGAGAGTGTCAGAGTAAGACAAACAAGCAGAAATCTGTGAGTGTGTGATGACGAGATAAAGGTGAGTCACAGAGGAACGGGCCGGGCCACTCTTGTAGCCCCCTGTAGCCACTGACCCTCATCCTTCAAACCTATCAGTATTCAGCAGATCACTGCCTCCGCTTATCAGAATGGACTCGATCAGGCCTGACTGTAGTTTCCGTGACAGTCATGTGTCTGGTCATCCCCCCCCCCCCCCCCCAATAGTGTTAGGTTTGCAGGATGTATCTGCCCATTTTAGCTGAGAGAACGGAAGCGGCTGTTTGACTTGTGCTTTGATGAATCACATTGTCATCAGCATCAGTTGTTCTTTCCATTTGGTGTTTGCGTGGGCCTTGACACAAAGCGGTTTTATATGCGCCCCTTTCACATAATCTCTCTGGTCTCCCGTCAGTCAAAGCTCACAGCGTGACCCACGCCATCGCACTTCTCCCTCCCTCTCGCTCAGCCTTTGTACCTCAGCAACATCACAGAGGCTTTTCCTTCATCTCCAAAATGTCTCACAGCAGCAATTTTCTCTCCCTCCGGACACGACCGCCGCCCGTTCAACGGCACCTCACCTCTAGTCTGACCTCCTAAGCGAGGAAATAAACCGAGCGGCTTGAAAGTGCGCCATGCGGCCGGAGGTCACCTCTGTGCATGAGCGATAAAAATGCAGAGGCAGTTTTGACAGCCGGACGGCTTCCACCTGTTTCCGTGATCCCTCGGGCTAAGAGCAAATGCTCACAGATGAAAGGAAGAGTGATGTGTTTCTATTTTTTATTTATTAATATTATTTTTTGTGTGTGTGCGTGTGTGTGTGTGTGTGTGTGTGTGTGTGTGTGTGTGTGTGGCGGTACTACTAAAAATATATACAGTGGTGGGTTGAAATAAAATCTTTTTTTCCCATTTCAATTAATAGAAATAAAATTGCTTTAAATGTTTGTGATGTTCTTTTAACAAAGCTAATCGTGCTCTGGAATATTGTGCTTTATGAAAACATGTAGAAGTACTGTCATTAAATAGAAGGTTAAGAATTCAACACTTTGTGCAGTATGAATAATACATTGCTGCTCCTTCTGGTGTGTGCGACTTGCGGGGGGAGGGGGGGCAGTATAACAGACATACAGACACAAACAAGGAAGTGTTTCACAACTCCTTCAAGTGACTGTGTTTTGTTTTGTTTTGTTTTTTTGTAGCAAATCAAGAAAATATACCTGCGAGTATGTTAACGTGTCTGCATGTGTTTCTCCACCATTTGCTTCTAAAACCGGAACTACTAACACGAACCATTGGCATGTCCGGCACTTTACATTGTTTGTTCGCGTGACATTCCAAAGGCAACATTATTTGTGTGAAAGGTTTTGTTTTATGTTTCGTGTGACAGTAAAAAGCAGCTAGCAGTGGCATGAAATATCTTGAAGGTTTTGTTGTTGTTGTTGTTGTTTGTTTTTTTCAAGAATTGTTGTAAAGTACGTTAAATCGAGTTCCCTGCCTCCGTGTACACTACTCCTATCTCAAATTTCAGCTTGCATGGCAAAGCCACAAATCCGTATGACTCATCTGTCGAAGAACTGAAGTTCAGTCAGGTCACTTGTATCTCAGGGCGCCATTGTGTTTTGCTCCCATCCCGCTGACATCTTTTGTGCGTTACATCTCTTTCTGCTCTGTTGTCACATCATTCCATGTTTTTTTGTTGATGTTGATTGGCTCTCTTGTTTTGTTTGGCATTTTAATTCATTCCATAATTCATGGTTTCGATTTTTTCTTTTGTTTGTTTTCAGTTGATTTTATTGGTGGATTTGAGCCATTCCCACTCTACCATGTCAATGAGAAACCATCTCATCTCCTCCTAAAGCCCGTGTCCCTGTAAGTACGGACGTGTTGTCAGCCAGCTCTATGTGTACTGTATGCGATTCCGACACGGTGAGCAGATGCATGTGAATATTCCCCTCGCTTTTAGTGCTTGCTCACATTTGTCACTTTTACGCCAAGGTTACCTCCCTTCGTCAGTGTTCCATATTCCACCACAACCACTCCCCCACACCACCCACATTACTCATCAATCACAACAAACGTTTTCTGATCCATATTTAAGCAGAAATGCCGAAAGAAAATGACGGTAGCTCACACAGAATGGGGAGGTTAGTTGGACCATGTGGTGTCAACGTTTCAAATAACTCTGCTTGCGCTTGTATCTTGGATGATTCATTCATCCACGTAACTATGGATGTTCGTATGGGTGCCAACGTATTGTACACTCAGGTTTATAAACATTTGTCCCAATATTTATGGACCTGACTGTATGTCATAAGGAAAGGCCAACATTATTTTCGAAAGTTAATCCTTCCTTTTGTTCGTCAGACTATTTCTAATCCGATTTACTTTTAGTACCATATTCCAGGCGCATAAACTGTGGAAATTATGGAAAGTTTGGAACAGTCCAACCACCATGTACTCAGTGCGGACATTTGCATATTTTCACTGTTCATTCGTTTGCAAATAATCCCCAAACGTCAGTTGTCTCCTATTTATAGTGCCGTACTTTTTGCATGGAATTCTTCTGAATCAGTGCAATGATGTTGTCATACGCTTCACCTTATTTCAGATTTGTGTCGGTCGACACCTTCCGCAGTCGTCCAATGCCGTGAAAAAGTACACACGAACAGTTTCGAGATCGGAGTATACAGCTGTCTTCCTAAGAAGAGTCATACATTTTTGGAAGCGCTTACAAGGGTCTCCAAAGAAAATGACCTCGTTCCACCTGCCAAGGGTGCAAAGCTGCAATTCAAGAGCACAGCTTTGTTTCTTTCTGTTGCTAATTCGGGACTTTGTTTCCTCGCTTTGTGTCCTTTCTCACAAGTCGCAGAGAGAACGAGTTTTTCTGTATGCGAGGGACCCCTTTGCCTAATTCCATGTGGCATTGTATTGAAAGAAGTTAGATTGATGACACATTGATGAGTAGTGTGTTGTTTTCACCTTTTCAACTCTTTCCCATGTTTTATTTGCAGGTCTACGTAAATAGAAGATCAATCATCCTGGAGGGAAGTGATGCCGACATCGCTTGCCACAGTTTGACCAACTGTTTGTCCCACAATTTGGGGACATCGTGCCAGTCTTTTCCTCCCGCTCTCACTTCACAATTTTTCAGTACTTCAAGCACCGCACTCACTGGTGGGCTACATGGAAAATCCACCTCGGTTTGATTGTCTTCTTCTTTATTAGTGTCACATGTCTGTTTCGGAGCAACTTTTGGTAAATATTTTTGTATTGTGTTCTGTGCCGAGGTGCCGTGGCCTTCCCATCAACACAATTGTTAACAGCATCGGAATTACTTCTGAGTTTATCGTCTCCCAGCATTCCCAGTGTGTGGCACTGAGCTGAAGTCATTTTGCATGCCATTTCTGGTGAATGGCGCTAAAGTGGAATGAACAAACCATTGTGCCCCGACTGTTTCTGTCAGGCAAAGGTCTTTTGTACATATTTACACAGGCAGACCGCAAAAGGAAGCCAATCTTCAGGTCGCGCATCAAAATTAGACAGTGTACATCATTGAATGATGGCAGGAACATGAATTTAGTTGTATGCGAAATATCACGAATGCGGAAATCATCGCATGCAAGTTTAAAAAGTTTTATTTCTCTAGTCTTATATTTGTGATTATTTTCACCAACAGCCAAGTTGCTGTCAATGAACTGTCATGGTGTTGGTGTTGGAAAAAGCGCTGGTAGCTAATCATTGGATTGTAATGCAAATTCAACCTATTGTGAACTTAAACTTCAACAAACATTAGCAATTGAAGTACCGTCACCCAAACCACAATCACACATTTAAAATGAAAGGAACAAGCTGTGACTTAAATGCAGACTGTCAGCTTTAATTTGAGGGTACGTATTTACATCCAAATCATGGGAACGGTGTCGGAATTACAGCAGTTTGTATACGTGCCTCCAACTTTTCAAGGGACCAAAAGTAAGGGGACATTTGGCTGTTGTAAATTGTTGTTGAATGTAAATACCCTCAAATTCAAGCTAGCAGTCTGCAGTTTCATTTCAAATCCGTTGTGGTGACTGTTTAGAGACGAAAAGTTGGCAATTGTGTCCATGTCCCAATATTTATGAACTTGACTGTATGTGTGTATCAAAATAACAATGGAACAACACCACTAGTTAACTGGCTGCATATCTTTCGGTTTACCTTGTTGTAACGTTTCTACAAAGGTATTTCATACTTTAAAAGCACTTTTCTTTGCCCGTGGCCAATGTGCTACAAGTCACTCAGTGGGAGACAAATCTCCCGTTGCCTTACTGCCCTCTGGCGGTTACTGCGTCCATGTGCAAGTTCAGAATTTCTTTTTTCTTTTTTTTTTTTAATGCAAGTACAGTACAATTTGTTTTTTTACGGGGAGGGGAGGGGTAGGGTTTTAAATTCAGATGAAATGGCAAGAGGAAATGTTTTATTTTGCGGGTTATTTTAGGGCCACTTGTTTTTATCTTTCGAGCTTGAAATGTTTCGGCGCTTTCCAAATTGAACGCGTGAAGCTTAAGGATCAAAAGAGTTGCGAACAAAGACGTTTCCGAGTTTTTGTTCTATTCACAGACCATTTTGTTTATTCTTGGTGGCTGAAAATAGCTCGACTTCTTGTCAGATTTCTCTAATATTCTCAGTGCCGGGTGGTCCCAAAATATCCCAGCCCAATGCGTCCTCTTTGACCTTATAGTGAACTGCATTGAGCGTGATTGGTCAAACTTCCTTTGGCCAAATGCCAATGTCTTTATTTACGTGATTTTAATCTAGTCCCGTATTTCCCAACTTCTATTGAGCAAAGTCGCATAAGCAATGAATACTGAAATAAGGATGATCTTGTATCCATTTACTCACAAATTGAGTCGGGTGTGAAATGTGGTCCTGTTGAATTAAACTCAAAGCTGAAATACTTGGCAGGAAGCCGTGACTTATTCGGACGTACCAAAGGCAACAGGTGGAGACACACATTTACTGTACCTTATGCCAGTCAATGAAAATTATTTTATTGTTTTACCAGATATAATTGCAATTGAGAAATCCAGACAATTGAAGCCAAATTGGACAATTCGCCATGACAACCTGGTTGCAAATCACTGCTTTCATTTAGCGTGTGTGTGTGTGTGTGTGTGTGTGTGTGTGTGTGTGTGTGTGTGTGTGTGTGTGTGTGTGTGCGTGTGTGCGCCCTCACTCACATCTAATTGTCAGTATTGGAAAGAAACGTTATTAAATCTCTCATCTTCCTCTTTGTATAATATAACTTCTTAAAACTGTTCTATGTACGGAAAAGATTAATCATCCTTGTTAATATTTATGTAGAAAGTGTTTTCTATTTTCTCTTCCGGTTTGTGCCCAATCCTAATGTGATTTGACTGTGTGTCCCTGTCCCATGTCTATTCTTTGTGTTCATGTAAATAAGTGTTGAATAATAAAAGAAAAGACTGAGCACTTTCACTTTCAGCAGTGTTCTGTTAACTCTTTTTTTTACAACATGTTGTATGTGCCTCCTGGTTAATGTTCCAGCAACTGAATAAGAAATCAGCAGATATATCATTCCATTTCAGTGGGCTGCCATTTTGTCCTGTACCGCCCTATTCTGTTGACTGAAATTGCCCTCGGGCTCGCTTTTCAAACTTCATATGACCAAACAGGTGACCCGTGACGTTCACAATGCCACCCTGTGGGCACGTTGACATCAATTTCAGTTGCCGGCAGGGGACGGTATAGGACCAAGTCGCAGCCCCTTAAAATGGATATTGATATTTATCAGAATACCATGTTTATAGACTCGCGGGGCCAAGCAGAATATACTGTATTACTACAAATATTTATCTGTCTGGTGTTACAGTTGAAGTGATAAATATGTCAAGCCAATGTTCAACTCAAATCTGCAATTCTAAGCAGCTTCAAATGTTTATTGTAGATTTCAGTTCATTTAGTAACTGCTGACAATAACGGCAACCTACGAGCGGAAAATTGGACAGCGTCGTCTCAGGACATAAAGGTCCGGACGCTGCCCCTGATGATGGCTCTGCAGATGGGGCAGTGCCGCAGACTGGCCGCGCAGTCACCGCACACCACCAGGTGACCGCACGGGATGAACACGATGGACACTAGCTTGTCCATGCACACCTTGCATGTCCGCTCCTCCTGCAACTGCCTCAGGAGCTCTTCGGGACTGGGCTCCCTTCCTGTAGAGACTGGATACAGTATGTCAGAACGTGAGTTTAAAACAAACCACAACCAAAAAAAAAAAAAAGGATGGTTCAGGTTGAGTTGCTTGAACGACGTTTGTGACCTTTGTCTCTCAGTGGTGATAGCGTCCTCACGTCCCCAGCATCAGGTCTTTGCCTTCTGTCAGGCTCTGATGTTATGAAGTCAGAAATACTTTAAAATGTTGTTTTTTTTCCCCTCTATCTATTGTCAATACAGTGGAAGAGTGGTTTGCACGTCTGTCTCACAAATCCAAGGTTCAGGGTTCCCCTTTGAATTTTGTGTTTTCCTCGTGCTTGCAAGGAATTTCAGCAAGTACTCTGGCTTCCTCCCACATTCCAAAGATATGCTCATTTGGGCTCATTGAAGACTGAATTGTCCATAGGTGTGAAGTGTTTGCAAATGGTTATCTGTACAGCGCTGCCTTGAAATATGAGTATCTAATACCCAAATAAGTATCATCTTTCCCAAATTGAAATGAATTGGAATGCCATTTATCAGTTCAAGCCCCTCATGCCCCCTTAAAAAGTGTTTGTTAGTGAGGAAATATAGCATGGAACAATAAATTTGCTAAAAACCAAGTGAGGGCATAATTACATAGAATGTCAAGTGTGAAAGAGTTTGTGCTCTATGGTGTCGTGCAATCCAAATCATTGTGGTTCCTCCTTTTGGTGCTCGCACCTTAGCCACTGGGAAGTGGTGTAATGCATGCATGCACGCACAAAGAATATTATTTCTTCCGCCCTTACTGTAAGAGATACTGGAAGATGAAATCTTTCCCATTTTTCACCGAAGATAAAGATTGTGTTTGTGTTGTGTCATTTGTGTTCCAACTATTTGTTGCCAGTAAAACCTCGACAGTTGTTGCTAACTGTTAGCATGGCTCTAGTGCAGCGGTAGGGAACTCCGGTTCTTCGAGAGCCATATCCTGCCTGTTTTAGAGCTCTCCCCACTCCAACACACCTGGTTCAATTGATCATGATCGATTTAGGCTTCTACAGAGCTGATCGTTTGAATCAGGTGCATTGGAGGAAGGAGGGATCGAAAACAGGCAGACGAGGGCTCTCGAAGAACCGGAGTACTCTACCCATGCACTATAGTGTTTTGCAGTTTGTTAACGTTGAGCTAATCGGGCTTTCTTAAGGCAAAGCATGATTGTTAGAAATAAACAAGGAGCAACTGCCTACACTTGATGTTTGTTTCATTTGACAGTAAACTTCAACTGGAATGGCATTAAACAGCTTGAAGTCTCATTTTTTTGATGCTTATTGTGAAATGAATCTGATCTGAGTTCACTGCCACCATACAGCGCTCCGAAGCAAACAAAAAAAAAGTATCGTATATTGAAAAATTCTTAAGTCAAGGCACCACTGTGCTTGTGCCATGTGATGGCTGGTGACCAATTCAGGGTGTGACCCACCTCTGCCCCAAAGCCAGTTGGGATAGGCTGCAGCAGGCCGCCACCATAATGAGGCTACAGAACAGGCATGTCCAGCTGCGGTCCTCGAGGACTGCTCTCCTGCATGTTTTATATGTCTCCCTACTCCAACAAACCTCATTCGCATGATCAGCTCATCAGCAAGCCCTGAAGAAGAAGCCTGCTGACAATCCTGATCATTTGAATCAGGTGTGTTGGAGGAGGGAGACATCTAAAACAAGTTCGATCTCGGCTCTCAAGGACAGGACTTGGGCACCCCGGCGTTTCCTAATGGCATACACTGAATCTACTACAAAGTTAAAAAAATAATCATTTTGAACAAGTTCGGTTCCAGTAATTGAGACCTCAGTATTGTCCACATCGGGTATTATTTCGGGCGTATTATAAGAGGTCAAAACTCAACAGTAATGTGCAAGAGATGTGTATGATCGGCATTCATGACATTGTTGGCGAAGGAGTCCAAACGTGATGAAACACTGGCAGTCATATATTAACTTCCCCACTAGTTGTCACTCTAAATCAGGCTTTCATCCACAGTCACTAATAATTGAGCCAGTTCAGGACAAGCGCTTCGGAAAATGGATGGATCATGTTTTCAGTCACAGAGACTGGAGTTTATTTCCCCGTTGAGGACGAGAGGTGGAGCACACTGCCGAACTGTTAGGCACTGGACAAACACGTCAAGACGGACAACCATTCACACCTACGGTGAATCAATGACGGTGGGAGGAAGTCTGTGGAGAACATGTTGCTAGGACAACAATGCCTAATAACCACTCATCCACTGAAGTCGTCGACCCATGCATTTCTCATCATCAATGTTGGATGCCAAATTATTGTTGCACGGGATACTCTCCTGAAAACGTTATTTGTAATAAATCAGTGGTTCTCAAGGTGTAGTGTTGTACCTCTCGTGTTACGTCAAAGAATCACTGCCCAGATACAGTCCTGTTGTATTTCATTCGCATTTAATCTTGATTGTTTTCTTTTACGTGCAATACATTTGAAATGAAACATTACTAGTACCCCCCCCCCTACACACACACACACCCTCCACCCCATATTCAAGCACAGTGTTCAAACTGCATTTTGTTACAGTGGCATTCAATAATATACAGGCATTAAACCTCTGCCTCGCTTTAATAGTGGTAAAAATGTTGTTTTTTTGTATTATTTTTTTCTTGTAATATTTTGGCTTTATGCCTGTAAAATTATATCAATCACAATATTACAACTTTATGTTCCAGAAAATTAATTTAATTCATTTTCAAAATACTACAACTTTATCACCTGAAAATTTGAGGTTTAAATTTCCCATAAAATTAAACTTTGTCCTTATAAAATTAACAAAGTTTTGCCTCTAATTTTTTTAAATGACGGTAAAGTTGCTTGATTTTTCCTCAAATATTTTGACTGTAATCTCATAAATAACAAATGTTTTTCAATCATTATATTGCTGAATTTCTTTTCCCTCATCTTGCAGTATTTCCATATTTCTTATAAGTATTCTGTCTTAAGTCTCAGATCCATTTTTCTCATAAAATTTAGACCTTATCCTCGTAAAATTGCATACTTTTTCTCATAATAATATAAACCAAGGAATACAGCCTCTGATATAAAAAAAAATAGGCATGCGAAGGTATTGTACTGTACATTCATTTTGGTCCTTTTATTTGTACTTGGGCAGCAATGCAGGTTTTGGTTGCTACTTAGTTTAAAACGTTTCAAAACCACAGCATTAAATATGGTTAATACTACTTTTGGACTAATTTAATGACATGGGATGTTTTCCTCAATGTACATGAAGCCCAGTGGTTGGGAATCACTGTTTTCACCTCCCAGACGTTACCTGTGCTCTGCGGCCTTCTCTGTCGGTCCTCCTCCTCTGCTTGCAGCACATCACTGACTAGGCTCGACACATGTGAGTAGTGTTGGCCTGTCAATAGGTACTTGGTCTGGACCAGACTCTCCACCAGGCTGGCTTCAAAGCCCATCTGGAGCACCGTCTGCACCACCGGTGAGAGCATGATTGACGACGCGGCCAAACCGCTGACCACATCTGAAAGGTGACAGATACCAGGCAGATTTCAGCCAACATTGATGAAACTTTGAGGTACAATCAGGTCCATAAATACTGAGACATGCACACAATTCATTTTGACTCTAAACATCACCAAAATTGATTTGAAATGAAACCAATGTTATCTGAATATCTGCTTCGACGACAGACTTTCAACTTTCATTTGAGGGTATTTACATCCAAATCAGGTGAACGGTGAAGGAAAATTACAACGGTTTGTTTATGTGCCGACCACTTTTGAAGGGAGCAAAATGAACATGGCGGAAGGAATTGGTTAACATTCATCACATTCTCACAAATTCAGCACTCTCGCGAAAGTGAAAAGATCTAAACATGGCCGCCGTCATAAGTCACGATAGATAGATGGATTGATAGATAATCACGATGCATTTACGCTGCTTGACATCAACAGTTAAATCGGTGCATGTGTATTCTTAGCTTTATACAAGTCACGAAGCTAGAGTAAACTTTAAAATGTCACATCATGTTTCTTTATATACTTGGAACGGTCACATTTGTGATCACTTCTTGGGAACTGCAGTGTCTCATGTGACTTTTCATATTCAGTTCTGTATACATTTTGAAATGCAGTAGAATTGTTTGACATGTTTGACAGGTATAATTCTAATTACAGCAAACGGCTCAGGTAATTTAAACTTTTTTTTCCAGTCTGCTTAAAGTTATTGTTATTGTTTTTTTCCCGTCCTACTGTACGATCCAAAGTGGCACCAGGCTGTGATCCAAGTTTTGGACACAACTTTATTGCCAAATGTGCTGTATGTGTAAATCATTGATTCAACAAATCATTCAGTCTTTCGTTTAAGCAAAGAAAACGGAGCAAGTACATGGTCTTTGCTGGCACCACATACACACATGATGATTGGCATTTAAAAAGCAAAACTGCAAATATCTGCCCTTGTTTTTGCTGAATGCATTTCATACCATTTCTGGAGCCAATTTCTCCGCTTGTGGATGTCTGTGAGCCACCCTGGGGAGTTGAATAGGTTTACAATTGAATAAATGACCATTAATCACCATTCCATCATGGTGCCAAGTAAGTGATTAATAATGAAGATAATAATGAGCACAGCATTCCAAATCGGAAGTGATAAGAGCCTCACCACAGTGTCGCCCAGGTGGAAATGAGCATCCTGGATGTTGCTAATATATTCCTGTCCTCTTGACTGGATTAAAAATTCACAACTGAAAAAGACCACAACAATCTGCTTTGACTTGCTGTGAATGCACAAAATGCATTTTGTGCATTAGGTAGATGAAGCGTTCAGATGACGCTGTCGTGGCTGCACACGTCATTACCGTGGAAACCACTTAGCGTGTTCCTGCCAGGGGTCGTCTCCTGGCTCCCAGTTCCTTAGCCCCCCGTCACAGTAGAAGCACTTGACGTTGTCGCCATGACCTGACCGCAAAGACAAGAAGGGAGATAAGATTTGAGGGACAGAACACAGTTTGCCGAGTATGCACTTAAGACCGACATGATTCATTCCCAAAACATGCATGGCCGCTTCATTGAAGACTCGAAATGTCTATTGGTGTGAATATTTGTGTGTCTGTTCCAGTGATTCTCAAAGTGTGCTACTAGTATCGCTAATGGCAGGCCCACACAGGCTTCCTCTAGTAGTAGTGGCACACAAAGGCATCCTAAGAATTTCAGTAACCCCTCATTTATCGTGAGAGTTATCTTCCAGACCACCTCTGCGATAGACAAAGTACACAAATGTTTTTGTTGTGGAAGACCAACATATATGCATGTGAGATGCAGGTATTATTTTTGTTCACTAAGTCCCTCCTCCTCCTGGGCAATCGGCCCCCGTCAGGGACTTGCCCCCCCTCCCGGGTCCCACACCCGGTACGACGCTCCCTGCTGCCTCGCGAGGTTCACACCCAGTGCGGGCCCCGGAAGGGCCCTCGCCCCTCGCCTGATTATTGTTTGAGGAGGGTTGTGGGGCGGCTACTCCCACTCCCCTCCGTTCCGGCGGGGCGAGCACTGGGCGCCTCACCTTCCGGTGAGACCCCACCTCCTTCCCCGCCAGCTGGTGGGCATTTAGCCGCGTCTGGGGCCCAAGAGCCCCGGCGTTCCCCCCTCGCGCCACTCGGAGGCATCCCACCACACGAGGTTGTTCACTAGGTCTCATCATCATCATCATATTTTCCCTTGTTGTATCTATGATGTTGAATGTTTGCATGTGCCTTTCAAGGGTGGGCTTGGCCTGTTGAGAGCAATATGAATGGGCTAATGCTACACACTGCCAAGTCGGACTTTTCCCACTTGCGACTACGAACAGCGCACTAGAAAGCCGCTTTGAACTGGGAGGTCCGAGTTGCAAAGTTGGGGAATAAAAAGGACCTCCAGTTCACCAACTGACTTCAAATGGCAAACCATAATTTGCAAGATTTTATACATATGTATATACTTGAGTACACTAACTTCCCCGAGGCATTTTTGCATTATTTTCTGTCTCCGTGGCGAAAATGCCACCATGTGTGGCATACAGTTGTACCAATAAGTCTGTGAGAATCGCTACCTCCATATTTAATTGGTACGAATGCGATTTTAAATTTTCTCTAATAAGGTATATTTCGAAGTGGTCCTCAAAGATTTGTCTGCATCATGTTGAAAGACCATCAGGAACAATTTCCTCTGAAATGTAACCCAAACCACTGTGAGTCGCAATTCCCGATGCTGACATAACATACTCCTAATGGTCAATGCAAACGGTGAAGTTGTTTCTTTGAGAGGCTCTCATGACTTCTTTAAGGGATTCTGGTATATAACATGCACAGAGACTAGTGGTTTCAGCAAAATACTAACAGAAGTTGTCAGTAAAAGTGGCAACATAAGATGGTAGCCCTCTGACTTCAGGCGCAAGCCGACAGTTCATTAACATATACATCTTTGATTGAGAGATGTGGAAGTGAGAAAAAGAGGATGTGCAGTTGGCCAGCTGTTAACTGGCTTTGTCATCAGCAACAGTAGGTGTTGTGTGATGCGTCACTTGAGGACATCGGTAGCTCAGCTAAGAATGTGCTTGCGTTTACTGTATTTTGTTAATATTTGTACAATGAAGCGAGTTTTCATCGTCCCTCTAACCTAACCACTTGAGATGGATTACAGTTTCTATATTCCAATTGCTAAGAATGCTCACTTTATCATAGACATACAGTTTGTTGACTTAAGCCAGTTGTACTTAGCGATAGTCACATTGCACTTTAACTGCTTTTATTAAATGTGAAGTGATCGCAGACTTTGGGCATATTCTCCGTCTTTTACACACTCTTATATGCAAAGTAAATACATGTGCATAGTCTGGTAAACTAATGAAATAGTTATAGTGCTTTTGATAGATGTTTAAGAAACGAATAATTTCATGACACGTTCACAGTAATCCAGTTATTTTTGTCATCAATTTAAAGGAATTAATATTGAGCATATTTGTATGCCGCTCGAGCTGAAGGGATAAAGGCTTTGTGAAGCATCAATAAAAGAGTCTGAGCGCCCTTGCTGATATAAATTAGTATTATTTGGTCTTGGTGTGGAGACCTGGGTGGTAATCGCCCAAAAAGTGCAGCCGAGTGTCGCCGCTGCTTTAGCAGCCCCAGTTTAGTCCAGGATGTTCTCTTCACAACATCCTGACTCAGCAGGACAATTATCAACTGTCACAATGAGAGGTCACTCTAGCGGCGACTAGGTCAAAGCTAAATATTTGACTCCGAATGTGGATATGCAAACGTTGCTTCGAGTAGAATATAGTAGGGAAAGAGATGATGGAAAATCAGCACCTGTGTAGAAAAATCCAGCTCTGGCGAGAACATCTGGCTGGACCGTGGCCTCCGTGGGCCAGTTGTGGAAAGTCGTGAGCCGGGAATCCTCTGCCTCCATCTCGGGGTAGACCGCTTGTCCCGTCGCACCCTGGTCGTCCATCGTCATCCTTTGAAGTTGGCTCAGCAGCTGGCCGTCCACAGAGTCGGGCAATCCGTTCAACAGCGGAATGTTTCCCACGGCGCGGCCCAGAATGAAGCTGCAAGTGGGGAAATGCCGCTTGTGTTCGGCGGCCGGGCTGTCTCCTTGCACCCAACATCTTAGGATGCCTCCGCAGCAGAAACACTGGACTTTATCTCCTGGTCCTAAAAAGAAGAATCCCGCCTTGGCCAGGTCCCCACAGGTAACGGGAGCATCTGGCGGCCAGCTGCGAAATGTTCGAAGCCTCTCGCCTTCTCGCCGCATCTGAGGCTCTTCGAGGATGTACAGCATCGTGCTTGTGTCATCTGTCATCGTGGAGCAGAAGGGGATTCCTGTCCGTGTTTGTGCTGTGCCCCACATCCCTTCTGCGGTCCATAGTGGAGCGTAAATTCAAAGCAAGTGAAACACAGCAGTTGAAATATGATGTCCTGTGGTGGGCTGCATGGTTGCCTATGGGAACCTGCATTCTGGAAGACAAAAAAAAAAAAACAATGCTGGAATGTTTTCTCATTGGTAGCTCACTGAATGACTGGCAAAACATGTCATGTGGCTCCGCCTCTAAAGACAAATTATGCCAAACATTTCAGAAAACATGCTTTCACACTTAGGACAGTGGTTCTCAAACTTTTGGTACAAAGAACAACCCCACAAAAATCCTTGGCTCTGTAATTACCGCTATAATTACCAACAATAAAACACGGGAACGCAGTAGGCCTAAATATTTATTGACTACAAGATAGTAATTGTATTCCTAAAGTTGTAATATTACATGAAAAAAGACATTGTTTTCCAAGAATGAAATCCAGATACGGATTGGTTCAGGGGGAAAAAATGACAGGAATATGGTTAACATTTTACAAGATAAATATCAAGAATTATCTGAGATTAAAGACAAAATACCACAATATCAAAACATATGACAAGGAGAAAAAAACTCATAATTAAACAAACCAGTTGTTATTTTACATGAAAACATTTTATAATTTGAGAATAATTTAAAACATAAAACGTTTTTTTTTTAAATGTCATAGGCATATATATACTAAATGTTTCAAGCAAAAACAACAAATCTTACAAAATAATTTTGTAAATTTTGCAGGGGGGGCCTCTAAATTCCAAGACTATAAACTTTATATTTTATATATATATATATATATATATATATATATATATACTGTATATGAAATGTTCAATTATAAATTTAAAAAAGATTATGTAATGTTACATGCAAGACTGTTTAAACATTGTTATAAGTGATCACTGACAGTAAAGATTTAAAACCGATAAAGTGAATACCACAAGAAATTAAATAGTGAAATAAATATGGAAACAATCCGATAAATATTCAAACGAAATACTTGATGAAACATTTATTTTTTTATTCAATTTAGTTTTGGTCCTCGTCGCTGATGGTGCACCCGTTTGACTTGGGAGCGGGCACGAGGGATCAGTTCACACTCAGTGATGGTATGAATGTGGGTGTGAATGTTTGTTCGTCTCTGTATGTGCCTTGCAACTAACTAACTGGCTCCCAGTTCAGGGTGTAGGCTGCCTTCCGTCCAAAGTCATCTGGGATAGGCTCCAGGAAAAAAAAAACCGCGACTCTTTTCAGGATAAACGGTGTTGAAAATGATTATGATTCTCTCTCATTTCGATCTTCGACGAAACAAATTGGAATAAATCGTCCGGGTATCACTGCTGCTCCCTGCTGGTGACTATGAGTGACTGCTGTAACATGCTTCAATTGCTGCTAAATTGAGTGCAGACTGCAACATGCTTGGATAAGTTCATCTTCCCCCCCCCCCCTCAAATTTGTCAATGTCAATGGATATATTGATATTCGTTTGATTTCATTCTCCCATCTCATTGCATAATTGCTTGATTGATTTATTGTGAATGTATGTACAGTATTGTAATATAATGAAATAATTGTATCTGCATATTTAAACATTTTTTATTCTGTAATCATGGTTGCTTAATTAAAATTAGATTGCTGAAATTATTTATAACTGAACAAAAATAATTAATAATGTTATTAGAATGACTACAACACTCTGACCTAAGGGCGGCCCTCACGGTGCAGAGGTGCTCCTGTGTGGAGTTTGCATGTTCTCCCCGTGCCTGGGTGGGATTTCTCTGGGTACTCCGGTTTCCTCCCACATTCCAAAAAACATGCATGGCAGGCTGATTGAACACTCTAAATTGTCCGTAACTGTGAGTGTGAGCATGGATGGTTGTTCATCTTTGTGTGCCCTGCGATTGGCTGGCGACCAGTGCAGGCTGTCCCCCACCAACTGCCCGAAGACCGCTAGGATAGGCTCCAGCACGCCCCACGACCCTTGTGAGGATAAAGCGGATCAGAAAATGGATGGATGGATGGACTTTGACCTAATTACCTATACTGTATTCGCGACGGGGAATCCCAACACCAGGCTCACTTTCATTGGGACATAAATATTTTCAAATGGGCACAAAAACCAATTATTATGATAATTATTATTATTTTATTTATTTTTTGCATTATCCCTTGCGCTTGGTCTCTCATTACGATATATGTGGTTAAATGTGATTGTATATATTTTCCCCAAATCAGTTGTAAATTTCCCCAGTGTGGGACAAATAAAGGATATCTTATCTTATCTTATCTTCAAAAAAAATCAAGGGCTATAAATGCGGTGAAATATAGGGTGTATTTATGTTTTAACGCTATCTCGATATCATGGTTTTCACTTATTGCGGGGGTGGTGTGGAACGTTCGCCCCCAGCGCGGATGAAGGGAAGTGCAGCCGTGACAACGGCTCGTAGGCTTCCAAGGCCGGATGGACTGGAGCAGCCATTGGGGAAGTCTTGTACTGCACTGAGTTTTCACAGGGGCCGTTTCTCTCTCCCTGAATAAAATCGTCAAAAGTTTAAAATTAAAAAGAATAAAATCGACGAGGAAAGGCCTCTCCACGGCAGGAGATCCCCCCAGTGACTCATTACCGGAACTTGAAAACTCCCAGAAGGACTTCTTTTGGAGGGTGGCAAGCGTGCAAGTCGGGAAAGGCGCACAGCGGAAAAGCAGCACCACAGCTGAGCTACTAGCGCGGCGCTAAGCGGCACTGCTAGCAGGCAGCAAGAAGTGCCAAATACCGCCTGGCAGCTGCCAACTCGCTTCCCCACGTCACGGAGCTTGAAATCCAGTCAGCGGGCCGGGCTCTGAGAGAATCCAGGGACTTGCTTCATGAATTATGTCTGCCACAAGCATTGACCCTCAGGTAGGACACGCCAAATCGCATCGCCTGTGGAGAGCTGGACAGCTAGCCGCCTGCTAACCTTAGCGCCCGACCGACGGGGCTGTGGTGGCTGCCTGCTCCTCGGAAGCGCTGGGCATCACGAGCAAGTTGGAAGCGTTCACGCAACATAAATCCAACGAGAAATTGTGTCGCCGACGAGAAATAGCTTAGCTGTACACGATAAGAAATAAAAGTGCCGACAGATCACATCAGTATGCCACCAACACGATCGCCAGTGACTTCCCTAAACGCTAAAGCTAACCAGTAGAACGTCGCTAAATCGTAGTGTTTCAGTCATGATGTAGAACAGTGCTACTCAAATTTGGGACACCAAGAAGCACCCCCAAAAACATACTTAGCCCTCCGACTACCACAAAAATAGCCAACATTAAAATACTGGAGCTGAGTAGGCCTAAATATTGATCAAAAACGAGACAGCAGTGTATTCCCAAGGGTGTACTTGTACAAGAAAAAAAATCCGTCATTTTTCGTGAATAAACCAAAAACTCAAAATTGTTTACGCGTGTACATCGAAGACTAAAGATGGAATAATACTACAAGAAATCTAAAAAAAAAAAATATGAGTAAAAATAACTCGCAATGAATCAACAATGAAGTCATTATCTTATATTACATGAAAAACATTAGAATAAGGTTGAAATAAAACGGACAAATAATTTGACAGGAATGAAGTCAAAATGTTACAAGCAAAAAATGCAGTTGTACATGAATGAAGTTGCAAATCTTACAGAGAGCAAAACACCTCTATATTCCAAGACAGTAAAGTGCAATATTACAACCAAAAACAGGACAGTGGTTCTCTTTCTAAATATGCAAAATTACATGAAAAAATGTAATTTTATGTAATTGTTCTAATTGTAAAGGAAGTCAAAATATTACATGACAAACAAACTTTAGAAGTGAGACAATAAAATGCCTTTTATTGACACTCTACACATGTACAGTGTGATTGCAAGCAGCTACATCTCCAGTACAAACATGCAAACATTTATGTCGGCTTAGGCAGGGGAATTAAGGGAAAAATAATAATCACATTTCATTTGATTGAAAAGGAAATCATGATTAATACACATGAGTGTTCATTGATTTAAAGTAAATTAATAAGTAAAATAAAATCTTCCAATAATTGCAATTAAAAAATACAAATAAACACCACTGTGCCGAGGCAATGTGGTATAGTTTGCCGACAAGAAAGTGTTGTCATCCATGTTTACCTTGAGGCCGGGGTCTCAAACTCAACTTTTGTGGGTGCCACCCACCAGAGATCGAGTCTGGGTGTGTCTGGGCCACATTAAATATACCACAAAAAGGGTTTTAAGATTTCCGAAAAGGTACAGCAAATCCAATCTTCTCAATCTTTATTAATAACAGTTCAGGACATTAATAGTTCTTCAGAACTTGATTAAGATTGGTGACCCTGTCCACTCTTTCATCTCCCTGCTACTTAGCATGCTCCAAAGCATTTCTACTTGAGTAATGGCAGCTGATTTCTGGAGCACTCCAACTCTCTCTGTGTATTCAAGATACAGAATGTCGCAGTACCCCTGTGATCAATAACAACAAAAAAAACATCCAGTCTCCTGTTTTACTTGAAAATCATTGTCCTCATCGCCAACCTTTCTCTTCAGTGAAGTGTTTTTTTACGGCAGGTTTAGGGGAAAAAAAACATCTCTATTGGGAGTGGGTGACAGGATGTCATTTCCTTTCACTTAGTGTCATCTCAGAATCACGTTTTGTCAAAAGCTGTCTTGAGCCTGAGCAATGGCAGCCCAAAAGTGATTTTAAAAAATGATGCTCAGTGCAAGGACATGGCAAAAAAGCATGGGCCGCAAAAGATCCTCCTGCAGGCTGCAAATGACCCCCGAATTGCAAGTTTGAGACCCTTGCCTTCAAGTATCTCCACATGGCTGACGTTGCACCTACCCGGAAGGTATTGTATAAGGTTGATTATGTGGTATCTGTGTCACTGTATCTGAGCTTTTATATACAAGTACTTTTACAGATGTACTGTATTGACATTGGTGCCGATTCTGATTTCAGTGTCAGTGCAACTTTGATGTGTATGGACAGTTGATTATTTCCCAACCTTTGTTAAGCTAAGGCACACATTTTACATGACAAACATCATACGGCACGCCACCAAAGAAAATGTTGCAGCAAATACTGGATACATCTTGAAATAATGATCTTCTCTAAATTTGTCAAGAATTGACACGGTGTGAAATCTGAGGCCGTTTGGTTTGGATTCAAAGTTATTTATAGTTAGAAGAACATTTCCTTGTTCTGCCTGTCACTATGCATTGCTGCAATATTAAGCCGTATCATATTTTGGATTTTTCCAACAGCACACATGATGCTCTTAAAACTGTACACCCATATGCCGTGGCACAGTAGTTGGGAATCACTGGTATAGTTAAAGGGTATAATCAAACACTGCATAAAGATAACTTTTCTACTTTTTCTCCCCCCACCCCTCCTGTTCTCATGTTACTCCAGCGATCAAAGGGACAAGCTTCTAAAGGTGAGCTGTTTCGTCCTCATTTTAGAACCTGTACCTGTATGCTGCATGTAAAGCAAACTGTATTGTACATAAATGAGTGCAGCCCACCGGATTTGTGAAGAAAAGAAGAAAAATTGAGTTCCTGTTTAAAATAAATAAATAAAATCTACCAAAAAAAAAAAAAACACAACCATGAGAGTAGAACTTAATCACAGGATGGTCTGTTTATCGTAAAAATTCAGAAAATTGTTCTTATGCCCACTGAGCAACAAAAAAAAGAAGCTTACCTCTCCGTCCTGTTTGAACAAAAGGGACGTAATGTTACAGGATATGCGCTGTATAAGATATCCTTGGAGGCCAAATGAATACCATTCCAAATTTCTGGTCAGACAACCAATTCTCAATGAATGCAATTAAGTACAAGGAATTAAAATATCTACAACATATGTGGGGGGCGAGGGTGGTTGCAGACGGATGTTTTTTAATGTTGCCACCTCTATCACAAATGGATTCTTTTATATTAAAAAAAAAAAAAAACATCGAAAAATTTCATTGATAGATGGGTGAGGGGGGTTGCAGACTGGGGTTCTCCGAAGTTGTTTCCCCCCCATGCATGCACCACACACATTTTTTTTTGATGGGGGAGATGTAAATGGAGGAAGGAAGTATGTGCTAATACAGAACATTATTTAAAAAATCAGACAAAAATATTCTTACCCATGAAAGTTTACTCTCAGTTGTTTTTTTTTTTAAAGTTTTGGTGAAGTAAATCCATCCTCGTTGTCTTGTCGCAGCATCATCCTAGCTATCACTAAGCTAGCTGGTCAGTTCGTCTCTCTGGGGTCCAAGATGGAAAACTCCCTTCATTTGTAGCTATTAAAGCATGAGAGGCTAAAAGCAAATTAGTAACAAGAGACATTGATACACTGCAGAGATGGCATTTATTGACTGACTGCTTAGGAGTTTAAATTTTTTCATTTAGGGCTTGTGTTCTTTCAAAGAAAAAAAAACACACCTTTTTTTAAATCCAAATATATGTTGACAAAGTTGCTTTATTGCAGTGCAAAATGGTTCGCTGCATCAGAAGGAGACAGTCCATGACAATGACTTTGAGCCGTACCTCACTGGTCAGTCAACTCAGGTAAAATCCCATTTCATAAGAATCGAACAAATGAAACGTAATGTGCTAATGTTGCTTCTCTGCTCACGTCCGGCATCAAGAACAACAGCTACCAGTCCATCACCGATCCTTACCTGTCCAGTTACTACGCTCCTTCCATCGGTTTTCCGTACCCACTCAGTGAAGCTCCTTGGTCCACAGGCGGGGATCCTCCAATTCCATACCTCACCCCCTATGGGGCCTTGAGCAATGGCGACCATCATTTCATGCCGGACACGGTTTTCGGCCAGCCGGGCGGCCTGGGGAGCAGTGTTTACCCTCACAGGTTTAATTTTTTCCCCGAAAACCCTGCCTTCTCCGCTTGGGGGACGAGCGGCTCCCAGGGCCAGCAGACTCAAAGCTCAGCCTACGGTGGAAGCTACAGCTACCCGCCCAGCTCTCTTGGAGGCACTATTGTGCCTGACGGTCAGACGGGCTTTCACAGTGACACGCTCAACAAAGCCCCCGGTATGAACAGCCTGGAGCAGGGCATGGTGGGTTTGAAGATCGGGGGGGATGTCAGTGGCCAGGCGTCGGCGGTCAAGGCAGTGGGCTCTGTAATTGGTGGGGCCGCCACGGGGAACGGAGCCACGCCCATCGGGATGCCCCCACCCAAACCCACTTCCTGGGCAGCCATCGCCAGCAAGCCCGCCATGCCGCAGCAGCTGAAAGCTAAGGTAAAGCCGGGGCTGACCACCCTGGGGGGGGCTCTCCCCCCACCGCCCATCAAACACAACATGAACATTGGCACTTGGGAAAAGGGACCCGTGACCAAAGTGGCCATGGCTGCGCTTCAGCAGCATCAACATCAACAGCAGCAGCAACAGTCTCA
Organism: Hippocampus kuda; assembly: GCA_901007745.1. NCBI lineage: Eukaryota > Metazoa > Chordata > Actinopteri > Syngnathiformes > Syngnathidae > Hippocampus > Hippocampus kuda. The sequence continues at coordinate 12,930 of CAAKHF010024069.1, read as the reverse complement.
TGGTCTGCCTCATGCCATGCCCCATCAAGCCCCCATGCAGCCTCCCCCTCCCCCCTCACTGGTGCAGCCTCAGATGCAGCCCATGGGCTTACAGCACCACCCGCCGCCCACTCAGCCCTACCAAAACCACGCCCAGCCCCCGCAGGCCCAAACCCGTTGGGTGGCCCCACGCAACCGCAACCAAGTCTACGGGCAGGGAGGTCCCAGCCACGAGGGTAGCGGGATGATGGGTCTGCTCGGTAGCGCAAGCTGTGGCCCCCAGACTTGTGCCAGCCAGGGACCTGGTGGCGAGTCCCACCCAGTGCTGGAGAAGCTCCGTGCCTCCCACAGTTATAACCCCAAGGACTTTGAATGGAACCTGAAGAACGGGCGCGTGTTCATCATTAAGAGCTACTCCGAGGACGATATCCATCGCTCCATCAAATACTCCATCTGGTGCAGCACGGAGCACGGCAACAAGCGATTGGACTCGGCCTTCCGCGCCATGAACGGCAAAGGCCCCGTGTATCTGCTCTTCAGCGTCAATGGCAGCGGCCATTTTTGCGGCGTGGCCGAGATGCGTTCGCCTGTGGACTACGGCACCAGTGCTGGTGTTTGGGCACAGGACAAGTGGAAAGGCAAGTTTGACGTAGACTGGTTGTTTGTTAAGGACGTGCCCAATAGCCAGCTGCGGCACATCCGCCTGGAGAACAACGACAACAAGCCGGTGACCAACTCACGCGACACGCAGGAGGTCCCTCTGGAGAAGGCCAAGCAGGTGCTCAAGATCATCACCGCCTACAAACACACCACCTCCATCTTTGATGACTTTTCTCACTATGAGAAAAGACAGGAAGAAGAGGAGGAAGTGCGCAAGGTGGGTGCACTTGCCTTAGAATCCAACATTTTTTCGATGCACATTTGTGATCGAAATAATAGCAGGGTGTTTCAAAGCATGAGTACAGCTCAAAATTCATCGATAAAGCACTCATTTTAATATCAATGGTTTGGGAACACAGCTTTTTGGAGAGAAATGTGTATACAATGCGTGGTGACTCCATACTTAAACCCAGTGGTGGTCCGAACTCGGATGGTACTCTGTAAGAAAAGTAAGGATGGAGACACACAGCCGCTGGTGTACTTTTAATCGCTTCGGTGAACAAATGGTAGCGAGATCATTTTAAATGATAAAAAACCCGACTTGTCAAGTCATGTAGTTCAAAACAAAGTCACGAGTCACTTAGCTACCAAGTGTCCAGTCGAAAATAGCAACTCCGGTCTGACTCGAGTCAAGTCAATATGACTCAAGTTCCCCAACTCTGTTAACAACAGCACCATGTAGAAGCTGACCATCAACCCGTGTGTCTATGGCGTTTTCTTTCCCATTGTGTTAGCATTAAGAGGTACCACCGCCTGCCCATCTCAAGGTATTGATGAGGAAATACAGCACTATTGTAAAGTTTGATAAATATCAACCCTTGCACCCACCAATTGTTATTAAGTGATCCGCCAGATTGTTGTTATTGTTGTCGTCGTATATCTTGTCACATCTCGTGCTTAGGGGCTAGACTCGTACATCAAATGGCTGTTCATTGGCCATTTAACCACCGAATCCATTTGAATGGATTGCTTACTAACTATACTTCAGTTCAAAAACATGTCCCAAAAATGTAACATCCTATTTTATCATGATGGTCTATGAATGACACTTTTGCCATGCTTTATCGAAATCATGTGTTGTACAAAGTGCTCAAATTGACTTTTTTTTTTTTTTTGATAAATATTGTGGACATACGCACTAAAGGTAACACACAGTCAACCTTTAGTTGAAGACCATGACTTACTGTAACCACTACGACCCCCTGCCATACACTATCAAACGCCAGAGCCCAGGGTGTTCTTCCAACCAACCAACCATCCATTTTCTGAAGCGTTTATACTTTTGGACTAATTTAAAACCATCTGCTTGTCGTACAAGTTGCTATGTAGTGCTGCCCTAACAGGTGTGTTTTGGTGTTCTCTCCGGCGTGTAAGCAGCCCAACTCACTTCGTCTGCCTCTGTGACAGCATGAGGCAAGCATTGAACAAAGAAAAAGGCGTTGATAAACTGTACAGCCGGCCTTCATTGCCTATTTAATAGTTCAATTGAATGCCTAATAGCAGGCTAAATATTGTATTTTGTTCTCAAATGCAGCGTTGGGTTACAACAGCGCATGCGCTTCTACAAACATGCATCACACATAGACATGTGGTGTGAGAGAGAGAGAGATGTGACTCAAATCTGGAACTACAAATTTGATGTTCGTTTTTAATGGCCTATTACTGCTTGTTGATTTTTGGATTCTGCCATAACAGCATTTTCATAGACCAGAATCTCGTACAAGCAGATAGTGCCTGTGGCAGCCACTAGCTGCTTCCCAGGAGCCAAAAAGGAGCAAATTTGGATGACATTTTTCCTGATAAACGATATATACAGGTGTGTACACTTTAAGATAGCGTAGACTACGTGGTTGTCTGAGAGCACCGTTCAGCTGAGAGTGGCAAGAAACAGCTTGAAACCTCTTTATGAAGATTATTCATTATTTTTATCTGCCAAACTGGCGCTTACGGTGAAGAGAGTTGAGTCACGAGCTGCTAAACAACGCTCTCATCTCAAGGTTGTGCTGACAAGTCAAAGCCAAAAAAAAAAAAAAAAAGGCCTGATTGACAGCTCGTACCTTGCGCCACTCTAACTTTCGAGCAAGAGTGATTGATCTTGTCGGTTATGATGGCCTGCTGTTGTTTGGAGCAAAAGTGCATAATTAAAATCAGACAAACATTCTGGTTCCCGTTTCTGCTCATTTCCTTTTTTTTTTTTTTCTGCTCGCTGATAAAGCCACATGGGAATGATTACCAAAGCATAAACGGC
>CAAKHF010024068.1:24351-42012 GCA_901007745.1 Hippocampus kuda | reverse complement strand
CTGACACAATGTTCCTTGTTTTGACACTCACACACACACACACACACACACATACATACAGAGAGAGAGGGCCTTCTGGTCGCCTGCTCCTACTTTTTACGGCGACACACACACACACACACACACACATACATACAGAGAGAGAGGGCCTTCTGGTCGCCTGCTCCTACTTTTTACGGCGCACTGTAAAGTTTTCCAGCTTGGGCTGCTGTGTAAATGCAAGTAGTACAGCGCAATGCAGTGAGAGGTACAGAAATGTGTGCTAAATGGTCCATAAGCGTGGCTTGGCTCGGCCCTGCAAACGAACCCCTTCGCCCCCTTTCTCTCCCCTCCTTCGAATTCCATATGGTGAATGTGTGTGTGCTATACGCATGGATGCATGACCTAGTCCTCAGCAGGACACCAGCCTGCTGGATACCACCCCGTTAAAACACACATCTGCACATGCATAGACACATATGAAGAGCATCAAGCATACAAGTAGTTAAAAAAAAAAAATCCATTTACCTATTGTCGACCTAATTGTGTCGAGCAGTGGTTCTCAAAGTCTCTACCTTTGGTCTTTGGGACGATTAAAAGCTCTGATAGGATTACATTTACCATAAATCAGAATTTCCAGCATGAATAAAGTTGTGATTGTAATGTGTTGTTGTTGTTTTTTTCTTTTTTAACAAGATGTGTATTCTTACGGGAAACGTCCTATTTTTTTCAAGAGCAAAAGGCATGAATTATGACTTTTGTTCCCTCAGTACACTTAAACTTTAGCATCAGTGCCCATAATTGTTATGGTTGCCTTTGGCTCAACATGGCCAAATTTCAGCAAGAAAGTGTGTATAGTATGAAATCATTCTTGATCATGGGTTATTTTGACAAAAGATTATTATTTCAACACCTGAAAACTGTTTTAAATTGTGTGTGCATGCACAATATGCCAATACAATCTGGAATTGATGATAACATACTACAAATGAGCAAACAGAACGCTCTTTATCTGCTCTCAAGTGTAATAAGATAAGATAAGATAAGAGTGTAAATACGTTTCCATTTCACTGCAGGAGAAAACGAATAACTCCATCATAAATTTGTGTGTGGCCAGTTCAGCACCTACAGCATTTTATTTGATATTCAAAAATATAGTTATAATGTAAATTGTTTCCCCCTCCCCTTATATGTACTGTATTAGTCAAGCCACTCTTTAGCGGGAGAAGGAAAAATCCTGGAGCTGTCCCTGATTCTTCCTACTTTTCTGCCTTTTATCCTATGTTGTATATTTTTCCTTCCTCACCTCTTTCCTTTCTTACGTATTCCTTCTTTTTCCTCACTTCCACCATTCCTTGGCTGAAACCAACTTTTCTGCCATCCTTGCTTATGTATTTAAACATGCAGAAGGTTGTATGTAGTAAAAACATATCAACATACAATAATACACACGAGTACTGATCAATAAAATAATATTATTCTTAATACAGTCCTGTACTGTAATCAGCAAACCGGGAAAAGTTTAACGACAATTCAATTTGTATTTCAGCTCTGCACTTTCAACAGAGTTTTTTATTTTGATTTTTTTACAAACCTAAGACGATTACGACTATGAATACAAAAGTTATTTTTTTTGAATTTCTTTTGTATTTCTAAAATCTATTTTGTATTGATTTCTTCTTCGTGTACAGTACTTTATTTTGTGCATCTAAAACTAGCGAAAGTGCCGCGATGGATGTACAAATAGGTAAACAATGCTGCTGGTATGATGGTCGGGCAACTGACGAGTCTCAACTGTCAACTATCAAGTCTGTTTTAGGAAAATGTTACGCGGACGAGAGTTTTATTCTACAGTAAATGAAACATTAGGTTTTTTGAAAAGTGTCATGGAGTCTTGCTCTCAAATGTCGCTTTTACTCCGAATGAAGAGGAAACGAGGATGCTAATGATAGCATGACGGACTCTACCTCAGTTGGAGAAGGTTAGCGAAGCAGACCTTTTTGCCTTTTTCGTGGTTATTTTCCATTAGTTGTCGTCAATAGACGTCATAATGTTTGTTAAATACAAAATGGAGCCCGCTGAGCGTTCTTCCTAATACATTGAGAGTTCGTTGTGAGTTGTGACGTTTTACTAGTACGGTAATCCGTCAAATAACAAACAAGTCATTCCCAACATTTTGTTATATTACAGCGTTATTCCCAAAAAATTATTAAATCTCAAAACTGCAAGTGTTGACACCTTTGCTCAATTGAGTGCAACTTTGGCTACGGTGGCAGGCTCAAGTCTTTCGTTATAAGATGCCACAAGCTCGAACGGGGGTTCAAGCTTGTGTACCTACCTCAGTTTAAAAAAAAATACATTTGTTAAAATCCAGCAATTAAAAAATCTTTAATTGTAAATACTTTTCATATATTTCTCATGTTATATATAATCTTCAAATCTTCAATTTCATAATAAATTAAAAACTGTTGTCACTTTACAGCAGCTTGGCACACCCGCCACCACCTGGTGCCTGATCATGGTGATGACACCCAGCATTTAGACACCACCCAGAGACGGAACACCACATCCGGTAGTGATGACGATGATGTCACTGATGGGTACACTGATGAGGAGGAAGCGAAAGAAGATGATGTTCCATCAAAACTCACATCATCTGATTTTAATAATCTGAAGCGAGAGAAACCATTGTTTTCCAGCGGCGTGGAACATTCCAGGGCATGTGTTCCCTTAAAGCTGTGTGATGGAAGTGAAGACATTGTTCCTTACACCATCAACAGATACCTGAGGGATTATCAGAGAGAAGGCATCAGGTTTATTTACAGTAACTTTCGCCATTCCAGAGGATGTATCCTGGGCGATGACATGGGCCTTGGGAAGACCGTGCAGGTATACATCACAGCAGCCTGGAATATTTGGTAAAAGTGTTTGACAAAGTGCATGGGAAGGCATGATATACTGCATTTTCTGTTTGCCTCGCCAAACTACCAGGGATGGCAGAATATGTTTCTTAATTATCTTGCCAAAGTGCAAGGAGGGGCACATGCACTTCATCAGGGCGGGTGTGGCTCGGTTGGTTGAACGGGTCATCTAGTGATGGAAGAGTTGGCAGTTTGAATCCCATCCCAGATTGTTTGATGTTTTCAAGTCCTTGAGTTGACCTCCAGGTTGGCATTTCAAATGAGAAATTGCTCTCAATTGCATTACTTGGTTAAACAAGGAATACATATAAAAGTGATGGCACAAGCTTCCGTTGCCTAAATGTCCTCTTTCCAGAGCGAAATAGAAGGCACAATATGTTGCTTCTTCATCTTGCCAAAGTGCAATCAAAGGTAAAATAGTTGCTTTGGCTGTTCCTTATATTTCCAAAGTGAAAATGAAGGCAGGATATGTTACTTCATATCATTAGCTTGCCAAGGCTCAAGTGAAGATGCAATATGTTGTTGTGTCTGTCAAAGTTAAATTGTAAAAAAAAAAAAAAAAAATGTAGCCATCATTCATATCAAATCCCATACGAGAGCTTTCCATCTCTATAATTTATGTTGTCATTGAAGACAACACAATGAACCTGTCAAATAGTGAGTGTTTCTTCACATTGCTCTTGGGGTTCTGTTGCAGGTCCTTGGTTTCCTCGCGGCGGCGTTGCACAAAAAAGGAACTTGGGAGGACATTGAGAGCAACAAGCCTCACTTTCTGCAAAGTCAGACCCCATCCAAGCAGAGGAAGCCAAAGAAAGTGGGTGCAATGATAACCGCATCAAAATGGCTTAAGTAGCTTGAAAGGCAGGACAGTGACATTGGTTTTCAGATGACATTCATCCAGATGAAGACTGCATTAAGTGCAACAATAATGTGAGATGGGGGAGGGATGGAGCGGCGGGGATTGCGGTTGCCTGCAAATGTCATCAGTGCAAGTGTTTTTGCGATCTGTTGTAGCTTTTCCTGATTGTGGCCCCGCTGTCAGTGCTGTATAACTGGAAAGATGAACTGGACACCTGGGGCCACTTCCAGTACGCGGTGGTCCACGGGTTGAGGAAACAGGAGGAGCTGGCTCGCGTCAAGAAGGGCCGCGTGGAGATCACGCTCACCACCTATGAGACTCTTCGCCTCTGTCTGACTCAATTTAATAAGTGAGAGACTTTAAGATGCAAGTGCAAGACACAAATGATGACTTCCTGTCTGCGTTAATGCTGTTCTGTGCATTTATTTCTTTGGCCTGTGAAAATATTTCAGGCACTTCTTAATGCTGCTGAATCACAAAGTGTGTACAAACCTGACTGGTAGAATGTATACAAACATTTATCATTGTGTGTTATATGAGCCTAAGCGGTGGAAAAACAGAATGAATCAGGCCCCGACACCAGTTTCACCCACTGACACAAAACTTGGTTGACATGTCTATCATAATATAACATATGAAATAGTTTTAGGCATGAAATTGAGCATTAACTGTTGCCGTTTGGTTTGAAGTTTGGTTTGAGTTTGGGTGAATAATTTTTTGATTATTATTATTATTCTTTTTTACTTTTACTCAGGAAATGGAAGCAATTATCAGGCAGGTGGACGAGGCTAATTTGTAAAACTTGTTGACAATGCCAGAAGTCCCTAACCACTGGTTCACGGCCCATTTGATAACCTTCCAGACAAATAGAATTTTATTTTTCTACATTTTGTAGCGGGTATATATGTTATACAGTACCTTATCTCGGGCGGCCCAGTGGTCCAGTGGTTAGCGCGTCGACCTCACAGTGCTGAGGCTCTGGCCTCCCTGTGTGGAGTTTGCATGTTCTACCCGGGCCTGCGTGGGTTTTCTCCGGGTACTCCGGTTTCCTCCCACATTCCAAAAACATGCATGGCAGGCTGATTGAACACTCTAAATTGTCCCTGGGTGTGAGTGTGAGCGTGGATGGTTGTTCGTCTCTGTGTGCCCTGCGATTGGCTGGCAATCGGTTCAGGGTGTCCCCCGCCTACTGCCCGAAGGCAGCTGAGATAGGCTCTAGTACCCCCGCGACCCTTGTGAGGATAAAGCAGATCGGAAAATGGATGGATGGAGTTCCTTATCTCCCCGAAGTGCAATCATTCGTCATTGATGAATTTGCTAACTGTCTGCAAAAAAGTTGTACCTTGTTAGAAAAAGGTGGGTGATAGTGTCCTATGCCATTTATTGGAGTCGGAACATGGCATCAAGGTTGGTGATAGTTAATACTGCCTGCAGTTTTAATTACCATTTATATTCTTCACATGACCTTTTCTTCTCCCGCAGCATCACCTGGTCCGCTGTGTTTGTAGACGAGGCTCACAAGATAAAGAATCCAAACTCTCAAATCACTCAAGCAATGAAGGGTCTCAAATGTCAGGTCAGGTTTTGTCCTCAAATTCATATGGCAGCGTGTAGATTTTCAATGAATCAGCTTTTTTTTTTTAAACTCAGATCAGGATTGGCCTAACTGGCACCATCCTTCAGAATAACCTTGAGGAGTTGTGGTGTGTCATGGACTGGTAAGTTTTTGCTTGTGGGCATGTTTTGATCATTAATAAAAAGTTATTCAATTCCAAATTTGTCACAGGACTGTTCAGTGACTTATCAAGCAATTCAGTCTAGCATGTGTTTTGCATTTTCTGGAACTATGTGTAACCTTGCTGTTCTGTTCTTCCACACAGGGCCGTCCCTGGCTGTCTTGGCAACCTGGGGCATTTTAAGAGCAAGGTATCAGAACCAGTTGAGCGAGGCCAGAAACACAGTGCTACCAAGCGAGCCTTAGCGACAGCGAGAAAGACCATCAGAGACCTGGTGAGAAAGATTTCCTACTGTTTCCTCCGAAGGACCAAATTGCTCATCCAGGACCAACTCCCGAAGAAAGATGACAGGGTGGGTAACGTTGTGCTCTCAGGTGATGACCAAGTGGCACCGTACTGAAGTGCTATCTTTTGGTGGTGCACTCTAGGTGGTGTACTGCTCTCTGACTGACTTTCAGCGGACGGTCTACCAAACTGTGCTAGACTCTGAAGATGTGCAATTGCTTTTGAGGTCTTCAGAGAAATGCGATTGCCAAAGTGGACGTGCTCGACGGAGATGCTGCTATAAAGTCAGTCCACCTCTGCTATATTTTTTTTCTCTTTCAGGCCTTGTAACGTGGTCGCGCACAAGGGTTGAATAATTGCTTCCTTCCACTTAACTCTTGATAAGAGTTTTTGGAATTAGAGTGAACGGAGTCTTTAAATCTACCAGTTTAGCGTAGCATATTTGTGTTTCCCTTGAATGCACCACTAAAGTTCAAAATACAGCGTTGTTTTGAATGCGTTCTCACGAGCAGCAAGGCCTTGTATCTTTACAAAGATAATCAGTTGTGAGACATATTGTGCATTTTTACAATTTTTAAAATTTCAACTGCTGGCCCAGTGACAAGTTTTGCTTCTATTACCATGATCAAACGCAGCCTTGGCATTGCTAGTCTGGTTATTGTGTCATTATTAGTTTCCTAACCGTGGGGGGGACGTTCACAACGGTTTGCTTACAGACTCATTGTTATGAATAGGGCAAATTAAACATTGACTTCGCCGTTTAATTTCACAATTGATTGTTGGGCCGGTACTACAGAGACCCGAACTGTTCTTATTGAACCCATTAAAAAGACACTTTTCCATAACAGAAGTTCCTCCCTTGCAGATCAATTCTGAGGGTGTGCCAGCGAAGGCGCTATACTTCACTTACCTGTCTGTACTGAGGAAGGTTGCCAGTCACGTGGCACTGCTCCAGTCCACCACAGGCACCAGTAAGAAACAGGTACTATAATCAACACATTATTATAATCATTCACATTAATTGCCTCAGTCGCAACTTGACTTTTGTTCTTTTAGGAAAAGTGCGTGAGCGCCATTTGTCAAAAAGTGTTCCAGGAGTTTCCAGAGTTTATGCGGAGGTGCAAAGATGAAGCGTTTGAGGCGCTGTCGGACCCGATGTATAGTGGCAAAATGAAGGTGCGGTACAGTAATAAGGCTTGGTGTGCTTAAATTTTTTTATTTTTATTATTATTTTTTAAAATGTGTTTATTTATTTTTACTATATTTGGGATTAAAGAGAGGCATTTTGTATGGTGGTGGCTTTGTGCAGACTCCCATCCAACACAAGCTTGAGTTGTGATTGGTTAAGTCTGAACACAGGCACGTCAAGAGGGTGCACACGTTGTCAGTTTATTATTTATTTACCCCCCCCTTGTAAAACTGAAAAAATCAGTTGATTTGTAAGGTCATCTTAATGGTGGAAAACATTGAGAATGATCATGGTGTATTTATTTTTCATTTTAAGCACCATGTTTAGACTTTTTATATCCTCTCTGTACATGTATGTTAATGAAGACATTTTTCCCCATCAGGTTTTGCAGAAGCTCCTAAGATTCTATCTGCAAAGGAAAGACAAGGTGCTGCTCTTTTCACTGTCAACTCAGGTAAGGGCTGTGATTGAATGCGCAATAATTTCCATTTACGACAAATTATATCTGGAATAATTAGTCCCATTAATTTGTGGTGCAATGGTAGGCAGATTCTAGGTTAAAATAATGGCTCAGGCCTACCCATGTGGAATTGACATGTTGTGTCCGTGCCTGTATACATTCTCTCTGCGTACTTCCTCCCATATTTAACAAAACATGCTTAAGTTCATTGAAGACTAAATTAGTTATGAACGTGATTGTGATTGGTTGTTTGTCTCTATGTGCAAGATTGGCTGGCGACCACTCTACAGTGTAGCTGACCTCTCACTCAAAATCATCGGTATCTGTCTGAGTGGCTTTTAAGCAAACAGAATTGGGAACAGAAACCAAGCACAGTAAACCCAGTGAAGCGCGAAACTTCCCTTTAGAGAACCAACACAAAAGTTGTTGCAAAAACACCCGCAAAATGTGTACATTTAAGATAAATTTTCCTTTAAGTTTTGATCAATTCTGCAAACGTTGACTTTTTTTCTTCAATTCTTTTTAAAGTATATCAAATTAAGTGTCCAAAGAACGTACAAAGTCTCATTAGACGTGCATTTGTCCCATAGGAAATTGGAAATTTGATGATTTGTGATCTTTACGGCGGAATTTGGAAGGCGTCAACATTCTCAAATGGTGACTCGCATTCGCAGCCGCTCAGTTTTTAGGCTATAGGCACACTTAATTGCTGCTCCCGTTCAAGCCCCATACCTTATTTATAGACAAAACACACGCAGCAGATGTGGCTCTTTCTCTTTCTCGCTCTCTCGTGATTGGGATTAGTGTGTAAGCCATGGGGCTTTACGCGGGAAAGCAATTAGAGCTCTTAAGAAAATGAGATACTGCAGTGTCACCAGAGACTGAACGATAATATTAAGTTGAGGACATTGATTTCAGCATTGTTATGGCAGTCAACCAAGCGCTGTTCGTGGTGATCATGATGCTTGGTTTTTTTTTATTGACACTTGTTAATTTTCCACTAGTGTATGTTTCATTTTGAAATATTCAGGGTTCATCAAATTTGGAACATATGGCGATTTTGAGAAATTAACTGGGTAGCAGGTCAGCAACTCTTAACCAGCCGTCCAATTTCTTTCATGCTTTTCCGGGGAAGCTGGAACTTATCCCAGCTAACCCCGGATGAGAGGTGGGGTTCACCCGGGAATGGTCCCCAGTCATTCCCAATGAATGACCACATATTCCAATGACAATTAACAGGATTTGTTTTATTGTTGTTGTTTGGGTCCTGTCAGCTGTTGGACATTCTGGAGAGCTACTGCATGGCTGAGGGGTATGACTATAGCAGGTTGGATGGGACCACCAAAGCCAAGGAACGAGTCCACATCGTCAAGGAGTTCAACACCTCCGCTCACATCAACCTGTGCCTGGTGTCCACCATGTTAGTCTGCCCATACATACTGCAAAAAAATTCCAAATTACTCTATTTCAGTAGATAGGCATTTATTTACTCTGCAGATTGAGGGACAGCTTTGTTTTAGATTTCACATATTTTTGGAATATTAAACACATTTATTAGATTATAATTTATGCATGGTGAAACTGAAGTTAAATGCAGGGAGGTCAAAAATAAGTGAGCTGTGACACGTAAACAAGGATGTACGCAACACTGTGCAGTGATCACTTTCAATCATCTCAGACAATGTTGCCCAGGCAACTGGTTTAAAATATACACTAAAACTGTACCCTTAATTTCATCTGAAAAACTGTTTATGGGCTTCGTTGGGTGCTGCTGTTTTGCTTAGTAACAGACTTTGCAGATACTACTTATTTCTGAGACCTCTATTTGAGGGAAGTGTTTTATTTATTTATTTATTTTAACTCACTGACACCGTGATAGACATCTTTGAGAAAATACTGGAATATTTTGATGTGAAGAAAAAAAATGATGACAATATTGACTCTTTCCAGGGCGGGAGGTCTTGGTCTAAACTTTGTAGGGGCCAATGTGGTGATATTATTTGATCCAACGTGGAACCCAGCCAATGACCTCCAGGCTATCGACAGGTTTGTCCATTTTTATCAGATTCCATTCTTTTGCATACAAATGTGCGGCTTGTTTGACATGGTTGATATGGTTTGCATGTTTTTTTTTTGTTTTGTTTTTTTGCATGGTGTTCAGAGCGTATCGCATTGGCCAGTGCAGAGACGTGACTGTTTTCAGGCTAATCTCATTGGGGACCGTGGAGGAAATTACCTACCTCAGACAAGTTTACAAACAGGTAATCCGGTAATTTTGATGTTGATTTGTCAAGGGAGGTCATGTGTGTGGCAGGATATTATCAAATTTCACTGAAGTGGTCAAAAAAAAAGATAATTTCTTTCCGTAGAAATAATATATTTCAGTCATCTGTGGGTTAAATGCTTTGGAGCCTTGTGTAGCAGCTTGTTCGCTGTTTTTCAGGGCCCTTTACATGCTGCTAAAATGTTTGCTGTGTGTGTATATCCTGATGAAAATGGTGTTTCAGGGGTCCCCAGGGCGACCCCCAAAGTCACTTAGTAGCACCCCTGGGAAGTTTAAAAAACAAATTTGCCCCTGACAACGATTCACTGCTTGACCATCTATTGTCAAAGGATGCACAAAAACGTCGGAATGACAGACCCGAACAAATATTCCATATAAATCCCACAGGAAAAAAGCACAGGCATCTTGAAATGATAAATTACAAGATTATTTTTGTTTACAATCAGCAATTACAGAGTTCTGTTGTCGGCGTGGAGAGCGCACGGCGGTACTTTGATGCCGTGCAGGGCGCCTATAAGGGGGAACTGTTTGGGATTCATAACCTCTTCAGGCTGCAGACCCAAGGCACTTGCCTCACCCGCAAAATACTTGAGGTAAGATTTGGCGTGGCAATAATAACTTCCCATACAAAAGCTCCATCCAAAAAATATCGGATTTAAGTCCCAAACTTTATATTTCGGTAGCATATAACATTTTATCTTGCATATTTTTTTTTTTCATGGTCTCCTCCTCATTCTAGCGTGAAGGACAAGTGGAGGCGGGCGTCATGACAACCAGCACACACACAAACGTGGAGGCTGTGGAGGAGGAGGAAGAGGAGGACAAGACCCATAGGCACAGCGTTGGCGTGAGTCGCTCTGCTTTTCTCAGAGACCCGGAACACGGAGCACACATCTTTCCCATCCCTTGCTCACACATCTTCTCTCCCCAGTGGCCCGCTCAAACCTCTCATTCCCATGCTTAAAACGGGGATACCTCTTATGGGGGCCTTCCTGTGGGGTCTGTCAGCCGTCTGACTGACAAGAGTGATTCTGGTTCCTTCGTAAAAGTATAACAAACTACTACCGCAACTATATATACATATAACTGCACTATGGTACACAGGGCGATTGTAAATATTTCCTGCTGACTTTAGGGGAGCTGTGCGGGGTAGACACTGGACTGCTCGTCAGTCAATCACGGGGGACATACAGACAACCAACCATTCACATTCATTCTCATACACGTAAGGACAATTAAGTGTCATCATTGGATCGAAAATGCATGTTGTTGGAGAGTGTGGTGAACCCACAATACATGCAGAAAACCCACCAAGCAAGCATCGGCAGTAAATACAAACTCCAGATTCGAACCCAGAAAGAAGCCCAGTAATGCGAACCCAAACTACATAACCACCAATCGTGTTGCCCTCTGTCCAATTCCTTTTTTTCAAAATGTCTTCAATCATCTTTAGTTGGGTTTGCTCCAGACATCCATTAGATTTATGGAAAGAACCGGAATCATACATACACTGAAGGTTATAGCGTTTATGGTTCCACATGCATGCACGCAAACTTTCCCGAAATGGACAGATCTGTCCAGTGAACACTAAAAACTGGATCATGCTTGGTGGTCCAAATGAAGTCCAAATGTTTATAGCTTCTGGACATGTCAGTTCCTCATATTACATCATAATGGGAGCCTGTGTCACATTGTGGTTTATTATGATTTGCTATTATGAACATCTGTTTTGTATCCCACCAGGAATGTTCTCATAGGCCCTTTTTTTAATAGCTTCCAACCCTTTTCTATGCCAACGTACGCCTATGTTTTTTGCTTGCAGGAAGCTGGAGATGCATCCAAGGAGAGCTCGGGTGAATCTAAGATCCCCAGAGGGCTGCAGGACTTCAGTAGTGGGAGTGACGATGATGTCGAGGCGGAGCGGGGAAGTCCCAGTGGAGGGCGTGGCACAAGAAGTATGGATTCCTCCACCAGGCTTGGTCCAACCAGTTTGCTGCAGCAGGATTTTGCCATACTGCTCCAAAGGCTTCAAGCAAAGCCGGAGTCGGCTGATGGGGACAGTAGTTCAGGTGGTGAGGGGACGAGCACTTCGGTCTCCAAGAGCTTCAACATTGGGAATAATGTTTCCCCTGAACAGGGAAAAATCACAATATTGAACGGCAATACAAAACGAGGCCCGAAATTATGTAGGACCAGTTTAGAGGCGAGTGACAAGGAGAGTGCGAGAAGTTCCAAAAATCCGCTGCTTTCCAAATCACACCGCTTTGAGCAATATTCCGATGAATCGGATGATTTTGACATTGAGACACTAACACGGTCTAAGGGTGACACCCTGAACCCCCACCACAAAACAGGCAGGACACTACGAGGAAGAAGAGTACACAGCAGAAGGAGAAACACGAGCAGAGGAGCCATGTTCACCGAGGACATTGAGACCTTCACAACTTCAGAGGACGAGAACACCAAGTGCGCAGATAAAACCAAAGCAAGGCTACCAAAAGATGGTCAAGGATCTGGAAGAAGCTCGGGTCGACATGAAAGTTCTACATTCACTCATGTGGAAAGGCAAACATCTACAACCTCCAAAGAAACCATTGATACTATCTTAGGTAAGACTAGAGAAAAGTCATGTCGTTGCATTTGACTAGAATGACCTCTGTTCCTGATCGAAGGTGGGGTGCGGGAGGTGGCGTACACACATTCCAACCAGCGCGTGGTGGGCGGGAGCAAAGCCGAGGAGCTGATCAGTAGAGCCGCGATGAAGGATGTGTTTGAGCGCAAGATGTACTCTCAACTTCCTGCAAATGAACTCCTCACCCCCTATGAGGTACACAACACATTTTAAGCCACTAGACAATGAAGCCCTGTTTATCGCAGGCAATATCTTCCTAACTGAACCAGCACTGGGTGAAAATACGCTATACTGTACAAGAACAGACCTTTTCAGTTTTACCCGCCCCCACTGCTTTAAACACATTTGAATTTACAAATCCACATTTAAGCACATTGTTGACATGAACGGACAAAAAGATTGAAAGCAGAAAATACTGTCAATGGTTTAGTTCGGAATGGAGATAAATGCTGAAATTTGGACAGATCATCATAATGTATGTATATGCCCTGCTTAACCAAATCAAAGCTGACATTTTGACCATTCTTAGAAAATGCAGACTTGCAATTGAAGCATACTTGCTCCTCGAATTACATTTCATGAATCCACAAAAATGTAAATGAAGACATGATCGCATATTGACCAACAGCCAACGTCATGTGCGTTCCAAGCTGAAGGAAACTAAACCATAAATGAAAGTATCTCATTTTCTGTGATTGGCTGGCGACCAGTCCTTGGGTAGAATGTCAACTAAGATGGGCTCCAGCTCGCCCGCAACCCAAAGAATGGTGCCTTGAGATACGATTGGAGAGTTTTTTGACGTATGGGTCTTTTTTTTTTTTTCCTTTTTTATAATTTTTATTTTTTAGCCTTTAGATAGCCTTTAGCCCGGTAGTCGAGTGGTTAGCGCGTCGACCTCACAGTGCAGAGGTCGTGCATTCAATCCCGGCTCCGGCCTTTCTGTGTGGAGTTTGCATGTTCTCCCTGTGCCTGTGTGGGTTTTCTCCGGGTACTCTGGTTTCCTCCACATTCCAAAAACATGCCTGGCAGGCTGATTGAACACTCGAAATTGTCCCTTGGTGTGAATGTGAGTGCAGATGGTTGTTCGTCTCTGTGCCCTGTGATTGGCTGGCAACCGGTTCAGGGTGTCCCCCGCCTCCTGCCCGAAGACGGCTGGGATAGGCTCCAGCACGCCCCGCGACCCTTGTGAGGATAAAGCGGATCAGAAGATGGATGGATGAATAGATAACAGCAAAAATTTCAGATTGGCTGACGATCAGTGCACTTCAGAACTTTTCTGTGGTCTCTTGAAATGGCAGATTTTCACTTATTGCGCGTAGGTCTGGAGCTTATTCCCCGTGGTAAACAAGGGCTCATTATGATAAGATTTGTACTCATTTTTGTTTGTTTGTTTTTTTGACATGCTGCGCTACAGGAAAGCTTGTCAGAAAGCCAACCAGACCAACAGCCTTGTGCCGCTCTCAACGTTCCGCAGCAGCTTCCTGGTCATCACCCTGTCACTTTCACTAAGAGCATCGTGCAGCACACCAGATGTAACACCTTTATCTTGGGGCAGACTCCTCTCGCCATGCGCAGGTAGTGAGAAACAGGAAGAATCCTAAGGGAGAATATGGATGGTAGTTGGGGGTTGGGGGATGGTGGGGAGTGTGTCCCCTCCCAGGAAAGTGTTGGATTTTTCATGGAGGGAGAATTCCTGGCAGTGTTGGGAAGTCGGCCAAAGCTCACCGCAAATTGAATGTCGAGCGCCCCCATCTGGGCCTCGGGAAATGGCATGCATTCACACAGACCACCTCTGAGTTCGCCCCACCACCCTTTTACCAGCATCCTGCCAAACATTACACACTTGTGTTCAGACCCGACGGTGCAGGGGAATAAAAAGATGGCCCCCAGGGACTTTACGATGGATATGCACATACTTCCAATGAAACACTTAATGTAGACATCTTTCCAAAATACACACACACACATACACACACACCGGCACCTTCTTTAGCTGTGATATCATTCCCCAGGTGGAAGAAGCTGTCTCAGCCCTGAGGCACACAAATGTGTGAAAACATACCAGCCATATAGATTCCCCGTTCCGTTTAATTCAAGTCCGCACGGGGGTTTTACTGCCATCACTTTTTTATTTATTGGTTTTTCCAGGGAAAGCCACAAGTTCTATTAACGAACACCACTTGTTACTGCCACACTTTGAAGTGTTTCTGATCCTGAGTCCGGATAAACCACACTTTTAATAACAAGGGCCTTGGGGCGCCAGAGGAAAACAAAGCGAAAACGCCTGACTATGTGGAGAAGTATTCATCTTGGGTCGTGCATGATGTGCCACCAGAATATCTGATTAATAGCGTTGGACTTGTGGCTTAAAAAAAAAAAAAGACACAATAAGTAGCAGATGGTGAATTCCAAATGCAGTGAAAGTGCCAAACTTAAAGACAATGCACTATGTGACGCTGGCTGACCTAAAACCAAAATTTCCCATCGGTAGTCATTATATCTGGAATAATTCATTCCATAGCCCAGCAGTCACTTATAAAATCTATATTCACAACACCGGCAATGTTTCCTGTAAGGTCCATCCATTTTCTGTATAGTGTTTGTCCTCATTAGGGTTGCTGGGGAGCTGGGACTTTGCTCCGCTGACTTTTAGGCGAGAGGAGGGGTACACAATGGACAGGTTGTCAGTCAAACAGGGCACATATATCCTAGACAAACAACTATTCACACTACCATGCACACCAATGGACAAATTACAACAGGGGTTGGTATCCAAACTATGGCCCAGGAGGCATTTGTACTCTGCAGTCCAATTTTAGCAGCCAACAGCAGATTCTAAAATGAATAATTGACAGTGCCTGTGTCGAAGCGAGGAAGAGGACATTCATTCTCGCCTCTCATTAGTACAGATTGGTCTTGCTTTGGTTCTGAATACGCACATGCGGAAGCCGTCTTTGGGCCATGGCTTGTGCGCTCAGGTACAACGACAAAAATGTCAGGAAAAGCCTACTAAAACATCTGAAGTTTATTTGTGGTAAATCAGAGGTACTTAAAATAGCCACAGTTGAGTTGAGTTGATCACATTTAACATGAGTTTAAAAGTGATACATTTATTCTGAACTCACCCACATCCCGTTACAAGAGTGTGTACACTTGGTTATTTTTACTTCGAAAAATCGAAAATATTTGTAATGAAGTGCACACCAGGATCACTAGAAATGCTGATATCACATATCATGGCACATTTTCCCCCGAATTTTCCTGGAATACCAAATTGTGCAATCTTAAAGATGGGGAATCCACTGTAGTGTTGACTCATTTGCCACTATGTCAATTGTGTGTGTGTGTGTGTTGGTGAATAGGGAGCAGCTGCAGGAGATGGCGTCCAAGTTGAATTTCCCCTCGGCTCAACAGTTCGCCGCCGACGTTCTGAGAAGCGACTCGACTCAGAGGCTAGAGTGGCTGAGACGCTATTACGTCACTCTCGGCCACCCAGAACTCGCCAGCTTTGTCGCCAGCAACTTCGCGCCATCTGACAAAGCCCAGACCCCACCTCCCAAAAACCTGGAGACCAGAAGGCGTAAATCCAACCAGAAGTGTCCTGAACCTGAGAAGAAGAAAGAGAAATTACAGAAGAATGCGCGGGAGTCCCCAAGTGTGGATCCTAAAGAGCAGGAGGAGGCGGTCAGCTGTGCGAGAGGTCGACGGAGGACAAAGAAGGCTAGTGTGTCCAGACCTGTTGGTGGTCTTGGTGTGTGTCAGGCCAGCGGCAGCAGTAGTTGTCTAGACGCTCGAGAGGTGACGGATATTCCCCTCAACGTGGAGCAAAAGTCAAATGTTCAAGAACAGTCCCAGGAGGCGCCCCCTCAAGAAAGGGCCTGCATTCTCACAGAGCTCTTGGGCGACACCTCCATCCTCGACGACTTGCTCAAACCCAAATGCAAGGGCTCTCCCCATAAAACATCCACTTCAGTCTTAGCTTCTCCCCCTTCATCCAGAAGGACCTTCAACTCTGGTGTGCGTGACTCTCCGACGACACAGCCGAAAACTATGAGAGGAGGCTGCAAAGACTTCTGGGACATTCTGAACGAAGGCAACGAAGAGAGCATCAATAGGCTTACGGACCTGGACGAAGTGCAGAGAGTTTGTGTCAAAACCAATTTGGCAGCCCGCGCTCAATCTGTGGAGAAGGAGAGCAAAAGTCTCTGGAAGACCAACGACAAGTTTCTATGGAAGAAATAAAAGCTGTTCAACGTAAAGCATGCATCCCCAAACATCACTTTTATTGTTTTTATCCAAAGGTAAACATCTCCAGCCTTGTATTTAGTGCCCTGCAGATGTGTGTCAGGTTTTTTTTAACTTGTTGAACTTGACTTTTACCAGTTTTACGCTGACCAACCAAACAGCGGATGGAAAAATGCTGACGTCATTAGGTAAATTTTAAATCTGATTACTTCAAGCTACTGACTAAAACAGTCCCGTTACAAATGAATTATTGTGCTTTTGATAATATTCCAGCTAAAAGTGAAAGCCTTTTGGAGTTATTTCTCTTAATTGAAGGTCAATATTTATTTTACTTTGTCATTTTCGCGTGTTTTTATCTTCTAATGTTTGCTGCAGGATAAATGAATGCAAACAATGAT
This sequence comes from Hippocampus kuda, assembly GCA_901007745.1. Classification (NCBI taxonomy): domain Eukaryota; kingdom Metazoa; phylum Chordata; class Actinopteri; order Syngnathiformes; family Syngnathidae; genus Hippocampus; species Hippocampus kuda. Next base: position 25,024 of record CAAKHF010024068.1, on the reverse strand, counting down.
TATTTGTTGGTTTTTACTTAAATAAACTCACATTCCTTTTGACTTTGCCACTCAGTCATTCTGTGCATGTATTATAAAAGTATGTATTGTTACATTTTATTTAGATTTATTTTTATTTTTTGTGCGATGTCATTTACATAACCGTCACCGTAATACTTAGTGGCATGACCACGTAGACCAAGTTTTGTTGGAGGTACAGATGAGTTTTAGCTTCTGATAAGCAGCACAAGCGGTACTCGATTGCTCGACTTATTTGTCGACGTGGGGTTAGTCATGTCCAGGCACACCATTCACATTAGTGAATGAATTGTTGCATTCATGAGTTAAACTGATTTTACAAGTGTCTTCTTAATGGGAACACATTTTGTTTGGCACACTTTGGCGTCAGCTTTCGCAAGCGAATGAAGGAGTTGCCTGGAATGCACCGGCGAGATCCAACCCACTCTTACACACACACACACACACACACACACACACACACACACACACACACACACACACACACACACACACACACACACACACACACACACACACACACACACACACACACACACACACACACACACACACACACACACACACACACACGCGCAGGCAAAAAGTGTAATAAGTCAAACTGGAGGCGAGCAGACGGTGCATGAATATCAAATGCGGACTAATTGATGAGCTA